>SJYX01002114.1:160740-198380 GCA_006410675.1 Oreotragus oreotragus
TGTCCAACCCTTTGCAACCCCATGGACTACAGCGTGCTGGTCTCTCCTGTCCTCCACTATCTCCCTGAATTTGCTCACGTTCATGTCCATTGAGTCAGTGATGCTTTCTAACCAGCTCGTCCTCTGCTACTCTCTTGTCCTTCTCTTGTACATTTCCTTGCAGGAACTTAGGTATTTGAGCCATAATGGGAAGAACTGGCCTAGCTTTCAGAAATCAAACACTGTCTGAGCCCTGAGGACTCATTGGGCTGCTGTTGCTTTATAAAGGAGGGGCGAGCTGATTTCCCTGCCGCTTTTAGCAGGGATCCCTTCTGCTTGCTTTCTGTGGAGGGCATTGTCATCCACATCTTCCTTGGAACTTGTGAGTCTGAGCTTCATCTTCTCTCCGGGCAATCAGGGGATGGTGAACGCATCATTGGTACCATTCCAAGGCTGACTCCTAAGGTAAGAGTCAGATGGGGTCAGGACCTAACGTGTAGATGAAAACAGTGAGGAGCGGGGACTTCAGGGTTTGGAGAGTTGGTGAGAGATTTGGGAAGGCAGCTCTTGGCTTTGGCATTCTACATCTGCTCAGTCAGCTGGCCTCTGAGCTCTTCTGCCTTCTGGAATGAGAATAAGAAGACTTCTCTAGAGAGCTGTTATTGATCCTTGTCATTTCTTCTCCTGCTCTTCTCATGACCCCCAGGTGGAGTGAATCACACAGGCAGAGCTGTCCTTCCCAACATAAACTCCTTGAGGAAGCATCCGGCAGCCTAACCAAAGTGATGCAATGACTTGGGTCTTGAAAAGACCTTCTTATAGCAGTCTCACATTGGCCTGGGCCTGAGGCTCAGCCTTGTGGGTGCCTTTTGAAACCGGGTTTCAAGAGAATAAAATCAGTGGGGCACTGCTCCCAAGTGATTTGAACCTTTTTTAAAAATACTGACCATGATCCAAAAGGACATGTGCTGATACTGGGAGGATCTGCAGGTATTCCCAAAACAACAACAAAGAGGAGGGATGTCATTTATGGCTTCTGATATTTGGGGGAAGAATCACTGCCTTTTGTCAAATAATTGTATTCATCTCCTATAATTAATGATGTGGCGGGTGTGATGGCTGACAGGAGCACAAAGCCAGAATGCTCCAGCACAGGGCCATTCGGCAACCCACATCCATCCTCCAACCCACGATACTTTCCTCTTTCAGCATATCAATTACCAAGTAATTAGTATTTATCTAAGAATGAGCTTGATGCATATTCATGATGAATGGTATCAGAGCTGTCTCTTATACACATCTAGATGTGTATAAGAGACAGCACATGCCCCGCCCCCCCAACACACACACACAGCCCCTGACACACACTCACAGAAGGAAAATTCTGACAGATTTCCCTTGTCTTAGACTCCCTGCCAGTCCCCTGTACCATGAGTGCCTCTCTTTCCTCCCCATGTAACAGCTTTCCCCAAGAGGAGGTCATTACGCTAGTTCATCCAAAGGGGAGACCTGTCTAGTTTGAGCAGCGGTATTGTTCTGTATTGTCTGCCTGATATTTTCTGTGGCGCCCAGTTTGTACTCTGCACGCGGCAGAAGCCCTCTGTCCCTGGCGCTTCCTCTCGCACACCTAAGGTAGGGCCAGCGGCAGAGCTGCTGCAGCGGAATTCTCTGGCTCACAGAAGCCGCCTAGTGACAGTGTCAAGCTGTCAGGAGGGAGACAGGAGGGAAGGGAACGGAAGCTGCTTTCTCCTTTCGGAGAGAGGATCTCCCCAGCCCACGTTCTGTGTGTGTCCAGACTCTCTTCTCTGGAGCTCCCATTGTGAGGAGGCAGTGCCGGGCTGGAACACCTCCCTCATGGCCTCTTCCTCCAGTGGTCAACTCGGGAGACCCTGCAGACCGGGGAGGAGAGAGCACTGAGGACACAGCAGAGTGGAGGTGGAAGCTGCCTCACAGCAGGGTGTAGGTAGCTCTCTTTCATAGAAATAGATCCAAGACCAGAACCGCAGGTAACTCAACAATGTGGTAGAGTTGGAAGCCCTGGGCAAGAAATGGAACAGGATCAGCTGCCTGGGCTCCCACCATATCGCATCAGGAACTCAGATATACAAATAGGGTTTTCTGACTCTGTGGTCCCAGCCCAGGCCATCAGATCATCTCCTCTGAGGGTGGTGGGGGGCAGGGGTGTCCTGTCCACATTCCCATTGAAGACGCAGCATTTCCAGCTCTTCGTTATAAGTGGGCCATTTCACCCCAGCCTCGTATTGGACATACTGTGTATATTGAAGACAGAGTAAGCTGGCTAAAGGAGGCACATGCCCAGGCTCACACCCTGTCCTCTCCTCTCCTCCAGGTCTCGCCCCACCCCCAGGAGCCCATGCTGACAGCTTCACCCAGGATGCTCCTTCCCTCTTCTTCCTCGAAGCCCCCGGGCTTGGGCGCGGGCACGCCGCTGTCCACCCACCACCAGATGCAGCTCCTCCAGCAGCTCCTCCAGCAGCAGCAGCAGCAGACGCAAGTGGCTGTGGCCCAGGTTCTCCTCAGCCTCCTCCCTTCTTCACAGGCTCCACTCTCATGGGCTTGACGCACCTCCCCTAGCAAGGGGCACAGGGCAGGTTTTAAAATCTAGGGAGCTATAAGGGATGGCTCAGGCTGTTGGATCATTGCTTGTTGGGGAAGCGGGGAGGTGGGGAGAGGAGAAAGCGGGGATGCAGATGAAATGGGAAAAAAGCGTTTTGGTTTCCCATGTATCCCCCACTCTGAGTTGGGCTTGGCTGGCTTGGCTGGACGTTGTTGGGTCATGACTTGAACTTACTAAGGAATATAATTTCACTCTTCCTTTCCTGCCTTCTATTCCTGGTGTGTGGGTGAGAAGGGATGCTTCTGCAGTCAGGACAGGTGTGAGGATAGGTGTGACTTTGTGATCCCACTCTTAAAGTATGAATTTGTGCCAAATGCCCCCGCAGAGTCTACCATCCTGGAAACCTTGTCCATAGAGGTTTCCATGCCTCCTTTAGTCATCTACTCATTCCAGGCAGGATTTCTCTATTTATGTGAAGATTTCTCCAGGCAGGACTTGATACCATACTGGCCTTGATTATAATGGGATTTAACTTCCAGGAAATTGTTGTTCAGCTGCTAAGTCCTGTCCAACCCTTTGCAACCCCATGGACTACAGCGTGCTGGTCTCTCCTGTCCTCCACTATCTCCCTGAATTTGCTCACGTTCATGTCCATTGAGTCAGTGATGCTTTCTAACCAGCTCGTCCTCTGCTACTCTCTTGTCCTTCTCTTGTACATTTCCTTGCAGGAACTTAGGTATTTGAGCCATAATGGGAAGAACTGGCCTAGCTTTCAGAAATCAAACACTGTCTGAGCCCTGAGGACTCATTGGGCTGCTGTTGCTTTATAAAGGAGGGGCGAGCTGATTTCCCTGCCGCTTTTAGCAGGGATCCCTTCTGCTTGCTTTCTGTGGAGGGCATTGTCATCCACATCTTCCTTGGAACTTGTGAGTCTGAGCTTCATCTTCTCTCCGGGCAATCAGGGGATGGTGAACGCATCATTGGTACCATTCCAAGGCTGACTCCTAAGGTAAGAGTCAGATGGGGTCAGGACCTAACGTGTAGATGAAAACAGTGAGGAGCGGGGACTTCAGGGTTTGGAGAGTTGGTGAGAGATTTGGGAAGGCAGCTCTTGGCTTTGGCATTCTACATCTGCTCAGTCAGCTGGCCTCTGAGCTCTTCTGCCTTCTGGAATGAGAATAAGAAGACTTCTCTAGAGAGCTGTTATTGATCCTTGTCATTTCTTCTCCTGCTCTTCTCATGACCCCCAGGTGGAGTGAATCACACAGGCAGAGCTGTCCTTCCCAACATAAACTCCTTGAGGAAGCATCCGGCAGCCTAACCAAAGTGATGCAATGACTTGGGTCTTGAAAAGACCTTCTTATAGCAGTCTCACATTGGCCTGGGCCTGAGGCTCAGCCTTGTGGGTGCCTTTTGAAACCGGGTTTCAAGAGAATAAAATCAGTGGGGCACTGCTCCCAAGTGATTTGAACCTTTTTTAAAAATACTGACCATGATCCAAAAGGCCATGTGCTGATACTGGGAGGATCTGCAGGTATTCCCAAAACAACAACAAAGAGGAGGGATGTCATTTATGGCTTCTGATATTTGGGGGAAGAATCACTGCCTTTTGTCAAATAATTGTATTCATCTCCTATAATTAATGATGTGGCGGGTGTGATGGCTGACAGGAGCACAAAGCCAGAATGCTCCAGCACAGGGCCATTCGGCAACCCACATCCATCCTCCAACCCACGATACTTTCCTCTTTCAGCATATCAATTACCAAGTAATTAGTATTTATCTAAGAATGAGCTTGATGCATATTCATGATGAATGGTATCAGAGAGGCATTTAAATTTGAAGTCACTGCTAAATACTGAAGAAAAACTATTTGCAAATGTATAATCTGCACAACAAGAAGCGTGCTGTAGTAGTCAAAGGATGCACAGTCCGCCAAGCCGTAGGACCTGTAATTTATCATAGGTCTGTCTCCCAGTCAGGATGAAACCCTCAGAGTGGTTCTCTGGCCCAGAATCAAGCATCTGTCTCAAGGAGACATCGCTCTCCTGGCCCTGTTTTAACTGCCTGTGTTGTAGAAGACAGTGAAGCTAGGAGAGGGGAAGAGTGTGGTGTTTGCAGTTCACTTGATGAGCCTCTCTCAGTTCAGCCACTTCCACACTTGGAATCTGGTGATCATAGGTGGCAGAGCCCTGGTTGAATCTGTTCAGTCTGTGACACGATTACAGGGCCACCAGAACACATCAGTATCTCCCACAGGTAAAACGACTTTGGGTAGGGCCATAGCCTTCTAAAATGTTGGGGTCAGACCGTACCTTGAGGTCATCACAGAGCTGCTTGCGCAGAAGTTGTTTTCCCCTCCCTGCCGTCCTTATAGGCATTCTCTTTGGTTTCCTTCATCCTTTGCTGCCTGGGAATACAGCTGACATGTCGTACCTCGCAACTGGCTTTCAGCTCCTCTTGTCCTCCAATCTGATTCAGTCTTAAACCAGCCTTCAGTTACAGGCTTCTCTGCATGTTCCTCTCTTTCTCTCTTTGTAGCATTTGATCCAAGGGCTTTTTATTAGTATCCAAATCTTTGGGTGTAAACAATGATATAAGATTAATAAATAGGTCTTCTTAACATCTTTCCTGCTTTTAAAATATATCAGGTCTGGCTTACTTGGTTTCTCTGCACAGTGTCCAGCGTGAGGTCAGCTTTTACTTGTGCTGTCAGATTCTATTGCCATCAAACCGCAAGGTTTCTGCCTGTCTTTGTAAAACTGCCAGCATTCCCAGGAATTCCAGTGGGTAGTACTGTGACCTCAGCATTTCAGGTGGGAACACATTTTCCTTTGTTCTGGGAGTATCCAAGTCCTCCTCTGCGACTCCTGAGAAGAGCTAAGGAGAAAGACAGTTTCTTGCAAACAGGGGTACTCTCGGGGTCCCTTGTGGCATGATTTATGCACTCTCCCCATTTATTCTCAAAGACCAGTCTGGTTCTACTGTTATCACTGGGACCAGGCTTAGATCTCCTTCACAGTGTTCTGATTTGATCTCAGACCTCAAGACCTCTCCCAGCCTCTCCCTAAATTGGTTCAGAGCTGGTCTAGAAAGGCCCTGCCTTGGCCTTCAAGGTACGTGGGCAAAGGTGTTGCTCAGCTGACTCTTAAGCATTTCTAGACTAGATTTCAGTGCATAAATAGTGAACCCCAAGCCCTTCGGACCACTTTGCTGACCCCAGCATGAGGCTTGCGTGGCTGCACTAGCTTCCTGCTTTTAGATGGACAAGAAGTTCAAGGGTGCGACTCGAAGTATAATCAAGCCTTGAACCAAAGCTGGGTTGTAGCTGGCACCCGCATGGCCACGGGCTGGGCCCACGTAGCTCCAGAATTGATCCGGGCACTGTGGCTGGCTGGCAGCGGTTAAGTAGGCCAGGTCCCTTCACAGTTTGCCAGCTCCTAGGCCTGGCTCCTTGGGGAAAATGTCCTGCAGCTCAGTATTGCTATGGAAAGACTTCTTACCTGCCGCCACTTGTTCTGAAACAAGCGATCAGTTACTTAATGCTTTGCAATTGTGTATGCTGTAGTTAGAGGAACAGCGCTGAAAAACCTTCGCAGCCCTCCCCTCCGACCCCGGCCAGGCCCTAGATATAGCCTCTGTCCTCGCGGCTTCTCCAGTTCCCAGCACCCTGGGTGCACTGCCCAGGCCCTTGCCTCGTGCATGCAGAGACAGAGCCGCCTGCCTCCGCTTGTGTGTCCTGTGTGTGTGTGTGGGGGGGGTGGGGGCGCAAACTGCTGTGGTTCTCTCCACTGCCATTTCCATTTGCCTGCTGCTCCCTAACTCCAGCCTGGCCCTGCCCCCACTTCTCACGGAGGAGCTGGAGTCCAGGCAAGTAGGCTGGAGGGCCAGTGGGCAGTGGTCTGGTGTTGCTGGGTGGGTTGTGGGTGGCTGTCTGAGTCTGGGGAGGTGGCACAGAGCTGGAGGGCACAGGGTTGAACTTACACTTGTACTGCTATGGCCAAAGTGTAGAACTGGACACCGACTCCAGGTGTGGCCTCCCCCCACCGCCCCGATTTAGTCTGTGACCAGAACGCGTGCATGCTAAGTCGTCTCAGTCTGGTCTGACTCTTTGCAATCCTGTAGACTGTAGCCCACCAGGCTCCTCTGTCCCTGGGATTCTCCAGGCAAGAATACTGGAGTGGGTTGCCATGCCCTCCTCCAGGGGATCGATCCCTTGGCAGACGGATTCTTTACCACTAGCGCCACCTGGGAAGCCATGCCAAAGACAGCATGATTCTGGAAAGGCAAAACTACCTGCTACCTTTTCAGAAATTAACACAGCCTGCCTTGGCAAAAGGTGTTTGAGGTTTTAAAAGAAGAGCGTGCTGAATACAAATAAGTCCCATCTGGTAGGGAGGGGGAGGTGGTATCTGCTCCTGTTGTACAGTGGGGGAAGCGAGCACACAGCTGTAGCTGACTGCCCAAGCCAAAGCTGAAAATAACGCTGCTTCATTTCAGTGCTTCATGGCCAGACCCACATACGCGAAACACAAGGGCTGTTAAATTTCCTCAAATTTAGAGAAAGTTCGGGCCGTTTTGTCCCAGCTTGGCCTGGGTTTCATACTCCTGGGGTACAGACTGCTGCAGCGAGAGGCCTGAGCCTTATGCCTGCTGCCCATTTGGGCGGCTGCAGGAACAGAAGGGCTCCTTAGCGCTGGGTTTAGGCAGCAGCAGCAGCGTGTGCTTTCGAATTCCCAGGGTTTGAAAACACCTGAAATGTTATAAGTCTGCGTTTGCAAAGCTAAAGTTCTTGTTTAGACTAATACAAGGAACACTCAAACACAACTTTTTCTCATAGTACTGAGTGCCTGTGGATTTGTGATGAAAGATTTGATTCAAGGGCCGTCTTTTATGTACTAATGGTAACTCCCCTGCTGGAATGGTTATGTGCAAAAGAAACTTCCAGATTTTGGTGTTTTTTTTCCCCCCTGCCTTCTGCAGGAGGGAATTCCTCTTTTGTCCCCCGTCCTAATTCTCTGACTTCCCAGAGGAAATCTAGGAGTGTTCTTCATGGAGCCTTTAACCAATGGTCTCTGGTACTGACTATTCCATTCACCTGATATGGACTCGTACACTGACCAAGCCTCTGGCCAAGCCTCTCAGTTGAAAAATGGAGAAAGTGAGGTGCAGGTAGAAGTGTATTACCTACAGTTGAATAGGGAGTAACCGACAGATTCGAGCTTTCAGCTCCTGGTCCAGTGCTCTCAAATGGCCTTTCTGTGGGCAGGTTGATCCCTTGGCAGACGGATTCTTTACCACTAGCGCCACCTGGGAAGCCATGCCAAAGACAGCATGATTCTGGAAAGGCAAAACTACCTGCTACCTTTTCAGAAATTAACACAGCCTGCCTTGGCAAAAGGTGTTTGAGGTTTTAAAAGAAGAGCGTGCTGAATACAAATAAGTCCCATCTGGTAGGGAGGGGGAGGTGGTATCTGCTCCTGTTGTACAGTGGGGGAAGCGAGCACACAGCTGTAGCTGACTGCCCAAGCCAAAGCTGAAAATAACGCTGCTTCATTTCAGTGCTTCATGGCCAGACCCACATACGCGAAACACAAGGGCTGTTAAATTTCCTCAAATTTAGAGAAAGTTCGGGCCGTTTTGTCCCAGCTTGGCCTGGGTTTCATACTCCTGGGGTACAGACTGCTGCAGCGAGAGGCCTGAGCCTTATGCCTGCTGCCCATTTGGGCGGCTGCAGGAACAGAAGGGCTCCTTAGCGCTGGGTTTAGGCAGCAGCAGCAGCGTGTGCTTTCGAATTCCCAGGGTTTGAAAACACCTGAAATGTTATAAGTCTGCGTTTGCAAAGCTAAAGTTCTTGTTTAGACTAATACAAGGAACACTCAAACACAACTTTTTCTCATAGTACTGAGTGCCTGTGGATTTGTGATGAAAGATTTGATTCAAGGGCCGTCTTTTATGTACTAATGGTAACTCCCCTGCTGGAATGGTTATGTGCAAAAGAAACTTCCAGATTTTGGTGTTTTTTTTCCCCCCTGCCTTCTGCAGGAGGGAATTCCTCTTTTGTCCCCCGTCCTAATTCTCTGACTTCCCAGAGGAAATCTAGGAGTGTTCTTCATGGAGCCTTTAACCAATGGTCTCTGGTACTGACTATTCCATTCACCTGATATGGACTCATACACTGACCAAGCCTCTGGCCAAGCCTCTCAGTTGAAAAATGGAGAAAGTGAGGTGCAGGTAGAAGTGTATTACCTACAGTTGAATAGGGAGTAACCGACAGATTCGAGCTTTCAGCTCCTGGTCCAGTGCTCTCAAATGGCCTTTCTGTGGGCAGGTTCAGACGCGGGGTTTGGGCACCTGAGTCTGTAGCCTTTGTGTACAGGGAACTCTCTGTAGATGTCAGTTACTGGTAGGTGAGATTCCCCACTGTTTCTGTTTACAGGCACTGAAAGTTTTGCTCCACATTTATGCCTCGTGTTTCTGTTTTGCTCTGAAGAAAATAGAAAATGGATAATTAGCAACTCTGTCTGCCCAGTACATTCCTCTCAGTGATGCTCTTAGTTGGAATAAATTACATTTACTGGCAGATGGAAGGTTATGGTTTCCTCTGGGGGCACTTGTAGGGGTGAGGTTCCCACAGCAGTTGTCCTGATTCTCAGAACCAGCAGGATTTGGGGGACTCTTTCGGTGAACTGTCTCCATGCCTCATTTTTGCAAGGAAGACAGAGGCTTAATAGCCATCTACCATCTGATACTGGATTAAAATATTATTGCCACTGCTTTCCCTGTTCTCGCGCCTCTCTAGATCTCTCCTTAGTTTATTTGAGGCTGATGTCTGGACTGGAGGATCAGTCTTGTCCTTAGCAGCGCCTGGTGAAGGACAGATTCACTTTAGATTCCTTAGGCATCCTTCCCCTGGGGGAACTATAGGCCTAACCTCAGGAGCCGCTAATGGAAGGTGGCAGTTAATCTCATTAGTGGCTCCACTTAGAAGCAGCGCCAACAACTGCAAGGTCAGGTCCTCAAATCTGGGCCGGGCTGAGGAGCTGGAGGAAGGAAGCAGCCACTGTACCCAAAAGCCACCCCTCTGAGGGCTGGCTGCCGGGAGCACAGACACTGCCCTGGCAGGACCCTGGGCCAGGCTCGGCCAGGCCGTAGGGGAGCGTGACCTGTTACTCCCTGACAGAATGTGAATCTCTTTGGAACAGATGGCTCTTCAGAAACCCAGAGCATTTGTTGTCTGAGTCAGAGAATCGACTCTTCCAGTTCCTTCCTTGTCTCTCCTCCACTCTTGGCTCTACCTGTCCCAGCCCGGTCCTCCTGAGTCGGTGTCTTTATCCACACTGTGTTTCTGGTTCAAGAAAACCCTCTTTTGTACAGGCTGCTTTGGTCTTAACCACCAAATTCATGAACTCCCCTTATTCAGGGACCTTCAGAAACCTCCCAGAGGCCCTTTTATCCACTTCTCAGCACCAAAGTCACACATTGCTGTCACTGTTGTGTGACTTAGTGCATCAAGCCAGAGTCCTGAGAGAATCCCCACATCTCCTCCCCCTGGGTTGTGTCCCCACACCCAGACTGCACACCGGGAGCAGAGAAGCCCCCTGGGTCCTGAGCACTCAGGGTGCCATTGCCAGTGGTCTAGAGAGAGGGCGAGGATCCCCCCTCCCCAGAGAGGGCGGCTCTGGAAGCCGTCACCTCAGGCTGACAGCCACCTGCCCGGGCTGCTAGATGAAGTCCTGTGGTTAGTCAGTCAGCAGCTGTCTGACCTCCGCCAGGTACGAGGCATGCTCCCAGAGGCCTCCGAAATAAAAGAGAGAGTAGAAGGTTGGGGCAGGAAGCTGACACCCACCACGGGCGCGGAAAAACAGACTTCATTACCGTCACCTCACTGCCTTAGAAAGGGCATGCGCCTGGCTGCCTGTTTCTCATGCTTTTTGGGTGTGAGGAAGGGGAGAAGGAAGATTGTTATGGGGGTCTGCTGTGACACTGTTCTTCGCTAGTGGGTCAGCATATCAGTTTTTTTGGCTTTGTTTTTGAAAAGACAAGGTGAGAAAAAGGTACCTGCCTCAACACAGCAGTAGTATGTTAGCTGTCAGAGCGGATCTGCCGGGGCTGGGCCTGGGACACAACTCTTTCCTACCTCTTGCCCTTGGTGTGGGGCTCTGAGTGGCACACTGATGACACATCATGGCCCCCACTTGGGATGCGGATCTGGTAGCCCAGCTTCTTTCAGCTTCTCTGCATTACAAGCCCTGGTGCCCATTTTGCCTGGGAAAGGGCTTGTCCGTCTTGAATTGAAGCTGGAAGGCATGCCCTGGCCCTCCACCAGGGACCCGCGTTTGCATTCACATCCCTTTCTTCTCTCCTCGCTGTCTTCTCTGCCTCCCCGCTCTCCGCAGGTTCACTTGCTGAAGGACCAGCTGGCTGCTGAGGCCGCAGCCCGGCTGGAGGCCCAGGCTCGTGTGCACCAGCTACTGCTGCAGAACAAGGACATGCTCCAGCATATCTCCCTGCTGGTCAAGCAGGTGCAGGAGTTGGAGCTGAAGCTGTCGGGACAGAATGCCAGTAAGCGAGGGCCCTGCCTGGCCTCACCTCCCCGTGGAGGCTCTGGAACCGTGTATCTTCCCCAAAGCTTTTGGTGGTACTGTTGGACCCCTGGCCTGCCCTGGTTATCCTAGCAGAAAATATAAGCAGCTTTGTTTGTTCCATCCACACACTTAATGGAATTAGAAAATGGCAGGGCCGTAGAGGGTCTTGGCTGCCTTCTAGCCCAGTGCCCAGATTTGACCTTGAAAGTCCACATGTTCACCCAGCCTCTCCTTGATGGGCCCCCAGGCTCTTCACATCCTGAGGCCGCCTGGTTCCTTCTCAGAGGGCTTTTCCAATCGAAATGCACTGAGCATCTATTGTGAGTCATGCTCTCTGAGAGCTCTGCCGGAGACGTCAATCTGTCCAGTAGCTTACTCCCCCTGCATAACTCAGTAGCGCAGAAAAGGCTGGTAGCAGTCTGCCTCTCAGTGGGTAAAGCAGAGGAGCGCCTGTGGCCAGCATACTCTGCTGGCTGGTGGCAGAGGTTGCTTGGCTCCCAGCCTGAGATGCCTGCCTCTACTCCCAGCTGATCCAGGCTGTGCTGGGCAGTGCTGGGAGACAGTGTGTCTCTGTGACGCGTGAAACTTGCCCCTGGGCTGTCTGCTGCTCTAAGTGCGCACTGACTGTAGACCAGTATCGACTGATCATATGCATGATCGCATTTAATCCCTACAGTGGCAGATGATTTTGTGCCCATTTTACAGATGAAGAAACAGACCCAGAGATTAAATTACTAGCTCGAGGTTTCAGGACTAGCACAGTGTGGAGCCAAGATTCAAACTCGGGTCTGATCATAAAACAAATGCTTTCCACATTATACCAGTAGTTCTCCCAAACTACCCTGGGAGCTTCTTAAAAAATGGATACCCCCAGATTCAACCCACAGAGATTCTGCATTGGTAGTAGGTCTCGTGCAGACCTGAGAACTCTGTTTTTAAAGTGGCCCAAAGGTATGGATAGGGAACCACTGTACTTTACCACTCTGAAAGCCCTTCTGGATTTTCTTTATCAAGGCCCTGTTGTATTAATGCCAGTTTACAAGGTTGCACTAAACATTTCTACATACTTTTAACATAGCTCTTCAGTTTGTGCCTTTTTCCTACCACGTTCCCCATTCAAAGTATCCGCGGGTCTTGCCAGCCCATCGCGGTCATGGCCCCGCCTTTGCCTCTTCCCCCGGCTCCTCCCCCCTAGCCTGGCATGTCCATTCTGAGTCAAGTGGAAGAAAGGACTGAAAAGCCCACCCTTACCCCGCTCCCCCCGAGTTGGCCAGGGACCTGGGTGGGCCAAGGATGGCTTTCAAACCACCCACCTTGCTCATACCACCTCTCCTCCTGTTGTCTCCCCCTCCAGTGGGCTCGCAGGACAGCTTGTTGGAGATCACCTTCCGCTCTGGAGCCCTGCCTGTGCTCTGTGACCCCACGACCCCGAAGCCGGAGGACCTACACTCGCCGCCCCTGGGCGCGGGCTTGGCCGACTTCGCCCACCCAGCGGGCAGCCCCTTAGGTAGGCGCGACTGCTTGGTGAAGCTGGAGTGTTTCCGCTTTCTCCCACCCGAGGACACCCCGCCCCCTGCTCAGGGCCAGCCGCTCCTTGGCAGCCTGGAGCTCATCAAGTTCCGAGAGTCAGGCATCGCCTCGGAGTACGAGTCCAACACAGACGAGAGCGAGGAACGGGACTCGTGGTCCCAGGAGGAGCTGCCTCGCCTGCTGAATGTCCTGCAGAGGCAGGAGCTGGGCGACAGCCTGGATGATGAAATCGCCGTATAGGTGCCCTGGGGCGAGGAGGCCGAGGTGTGGAGGGCCGAGTCTGGCTGCTGCCTGGGTAGGGCTGCCAGCTGATGGGCAGATGGGCACTGCTGAGTATATCCAGGGGCCTGGAAACGTTTACAGTTTCAGAAAAGCATTAGGATTTTGCTTTGGAGGGTCAAGTGGGGAAGAAATTGGATTGCCGAAAGGGAATCAACTCCTCCCTCCTACTTGTGACTACTGGGGGTGGAGGGGACTTTCAGAGCCCATGGCTTTGGGAGAGAGTCCCTCTTGAGGACCACCAGGCTGCTGAAGGACCTGCTCCCACCTACCGCATCATCAGGCTGCTCTGCCCTGTCATGTAAGGCCCTTATAGTCCCCTTGCTCTCCCTACTTCTGTGGTCCCGGCTATGAAGGGAAGCCATCGGTACCTTCTCAGGTACTTTGTGTTTAGATGCCAGGATGCTACCGGTTGCCTAACTCTTCCCTGACCTTCCTGGGAGGAATAACTTCTCTAAGCCTTTGCAGAGACTGTAGAGGTTAAATGCTCCAGGCTAAAGGACAGGATAGTCCTTTAGTGTGTGTGTGGATTGGAATGTGTCGCATTGAGGGGATATGCTTTCAGATGAATTGGATCCAAGCGCTTTCTCTGGGTGGCATCAAGTGTTTCTCCAGAAGGAGATGGGACTTCACTACCGTTCAGGCCCTGCCATGGAAGCCAGTGGGGAGGACAGCCTCTCTACTGCCCCAGATCACCGAGATCTAATTCCTCAGAGTGATGCCCCGCCCACCTCCTGCCTACAAGTCCAGCTCATCCCCGAGGAAGCTGGAAAGCTGCCCTCTCTCTCCTGTGTCCTGCCTCAAGGGCTGTGCCTACTGAAGCTGTTGTAGCACTCTGCCTCTATAAAAGCCTCAGAGCCCCCAGCCTTACCTCTCAACCTGTCCTCTCCACTGGGTGGAAGTGTGCAGTTTTTACTGCAAAAAGAAAAGAAAAAGAACACAGGCTGGTAGCTGAGACTGCTCAAGTCCACTCTCCAGAATCACTGCCACTTAAGTCAGGGACCAGAGCCACTTTGCCCTTGACCGGCCACCCTGTGGATGCGCGCCTTGAGCGCACCTGTAAACAGTGCCACGTGCAGCTCTCCTTTACCATCTGGGCCTGGAGGTTACCGCCTGATACTCTGGGCTGACGGGCTCTGAGGGCACGCTCGCGTGTCCTTGCCTCCAGTAAGACCCTCAGTGGCTGGTAACAGGTTTAAAGGTGCCTGAAGAGAGAGCTGAGACACGCTAGTGCTGTGTAAGTTTGGGGAAATGTCTTTATCTTGAACAGCAAATTCCAGACCCAGACTGTATTACTATGGGGTTGGCTAAAATGTTCATTCAGGTTTTTTCATAACGTCTTATGGGAAAACTCGAACGAGCTTTCTGGCCAACCCAGTATTTGAGGATCAATTGGTAACGATGTGGTGGCTTCAAAATCAAGTTCTTTAAGCCTAACTTGGCTTTATAAAATACAGAAATGAAAGTACAGATCTATTATAGCTACAGTTGGGTTTCTGCTAGACCCAAAAGTCCAAATTAAAGGAAATAAATGTAGCTTTATGTTAGCCTTCCTTGGTGCATGAAGGTATCAGTGAAATGAGATGGGTGCATGTGTGTGTGCATGTGTGTACACGTGTGCTTCCTTTGACACGCACGTGTGAGGGAAGGTATATATGTGTGTGTAGGCTTGTCAGAAGTGACCAGAGAAAAGAGAATGGGAATCTCCAGAGTGTTTGAATCAACAGTAGACTTGTGTTCTTTTCCTAATGTGCATTTAGTTGGAGAGGGGGTGGCTCTGTTTTGTTACACTTTCTAGCTGATCATTGGAAATAGGTCCAGAGACAGAAGGGAAGGAGGAACCATGAAATCAAAGGAGAGAGGCCAGGAGTCCAGTTTGGCTGAGCCTCTCTAGCTTACAAAATCCTAACCTAGGCTTCCTTGAGTGTGGGACCTCTTTGCTCATTAGAAGTTGGGGAATTCAGGGGAGGGGAAGGTCTGGCTTCACCAGGCCCACTGCCTGCAAGCAGGGGCTGAGGACAAAGCCAGAAGCCAGTGGACTGGGTGTGTGGAATGTGCTAGGAGAGGGCTTGTTTGGGGTGGGGAGAAGAGTGGATGGGGAAGATAGTTTCTAAGAGGGTCTTGAAAAGATTGCAGAGAGAAAGGAGAAAGGAGATGGTAGAGAGACTGAAGAACTGGAGAGACAAGTTCTCTGTACCACTGACTTGGACCAATTCAAGACCCTTCCCTTCAGGAGGCTCCACAGTGGTTTCTACCCACGTTGGCCCCATCCTTTCCCCCGTTCAAGCCCTTCCTGGAGCACTGGTGTGTGTGTTGGCATCATCCTTAGTGTGACCCAGCCAGCGTGCACTGGGCGTGTGGAGATGGAGGAGACAGAGGACAGATCTAGGGGCCTTCAGAGGTCACCAGCCACTGGGCAGGAAAGGGAGCGTTGCGGACCCCAACCTCCAAGTGCTGTCACCCTGTCCTCTCCCCCTTGCTTCTTGCTGTGCTAACTCAGCTCCTGCCCTCCTCTCTTTCATCCTTCTACTCTGCCCTGTGTGGAGGACGAGTGGACACCAGGGGCGCCTCCCTTGTAGGACCTGCCCCAGCCTCTCCCGGGTGCCGGCACTCTTGAGCACCCCAGGCTCTCACAAGTGTGGAGCCAGGGAAGAATTGCTCTGCACAGGATGGACTCTATATTGGAACTGAAAATTATATTCCTTATATTCCTGCTGATACCAATGCTGTCTATAAAGCCTCTTCATAGCCTCACTTCTCTCAACTGCTCTCATTTAGGGGTTGTATTCCTTTTTATTTTCTCTTTGCCTGACTGCCTTCTCCTACCCCTCACCCCTCACCCAATTCCTTGCCCTCTCCCTGAGCCTTCTACTTCCTAAAACTGTGTGGCATTAACTCTGTTGGATCAACTCTCTGGGAAAAGATTCTGTTCATGTAAGTGCACTTACTGCCTGGATGTTGTCACTGGTCTAGTGGCTTTTGCTAAATAAACCTTTCTTATTTCTAAAAGCTTTTCCATTGTCTTTTCTTGCTTCTTCTATTCTACCTGCTCCTTCTCCCCACCCCACCCCACCCCATCCCCAAGCCTGGTGGCATCAGCTCCGTGATGCACAGTTCCCAAGGGTGTGGTGTTGAGAAAAAGAACTCATGCTTCCAACAAGGAGGGCAGGAAGGTGGTACCTTCAGAGGCAGTTTGTCCAGACCAGCCTTGCAGGATCAGGCTATACCAACAGTTCTCATCCAGGGGCGATGGTGCTCCCCAAGGGGATGTTTGACAGTGTCTTTTTGGTTGCCACACCTTGGAAGGAGTCTGTTGATAATAGTGATTGGAAGCCAGGGAAGTTGCTAAATTTTCTACAGTGTGCAGAACAGCCCCCACAACAAAGAATTATCCAGCCCGAAATATCAGTAATGCCTCATCTATACCTGTTTCTTTTGTTGAGACTCTCCCATACCGCAGGCCTTTTCAAGCTCCAAACATCATTGAAATATTTTGGCAGCAGCAGTAAGTTTTGAGTGCTTGAAAAAGTACATCATAGATCTTTTCAGATAAGATCATCAAGATTATAAAATTTCACTGATTCCCTGATTTATAAATGTCTGAAATATGTAGTTGGTAGGATGCTGGATAGGAGCAATCCAGAAATGTCCATACTGGAGACAAAGCAGGCACCTTCCCACACCTGCCTAGAAGGATTACGGTGTCACTGAGACACAGCTCAGCGGAGGGGTCCTGTCTCACTGAGATGTGGGCTTTCCTGCAGGGAGCAGAAATGAAAGGGGTGGCAGAAAGCTGGCCAAGACGGATGTTGGAGAAACGTGGAGCTGCAGTCTCTCAAAACCAGCATCGTGACAATCAGGCTACAGTTACCAGAACATATAGCTCTTTGGAAGGCAGAGGTTTTTTTAAATTTGACTTTGGTGAGCCAGGCCTGAAGGAGAGTTGGAGGGTCAGTCAACCAGGTTTATGTACCCTCTGCCCTTCTCTGGCTGAGTGAATGGAACTGAACCTTTATTTTCTCACCTGTAAAATGGGAATACAGTACCCCACTAAAGCCTCAACGAAGAGTGAATGAGACTGCATTTTAGAAGCGGTGTTGCTGCTCAGGGGTGCCTGGTCAGCGTGGGTGTGTGCTTCGTGCATTTCTGCTGCGCTGAACCTGCTCAGAACTCTGCATATTGAGAATGCTACTGGGGTCATGACACTATGTTAAACGTGAAAGGTGGAAAGTACCTTGTCCTTAGGGAGAAAATGCTAAATTTGCACCCCCGCCAGGGCATGCTTAGCGTGTGCTGTGGCCCTCAGGCTCAGTCCCCAGCCTTTAGATGGCTTTCTGTCTCTCTCTTTTTTAAAACTGTGCTCTGTGCCCGGGTGGCTCAGCGGTAAAGCATCGCCTGCCAATGACTGCCAGTGGCAGGAGGCGCAGGTTCATCCCTGGGTCGAGAAGGTCCTCTGGAGAAGGAAGTGGCCAGCCGCTCCAGTACTCTTGCCTGGGGAATCCCATGGGCAGAAGAGTTTGGTGGGCTACAGTCCGTGGAGTTGCAGAGACGGGCACGACTGAGCGCGCCTGCACACACGTTCCTGGCTGTGCCCGTGCGTGGGTGTCCTGGAGGAGCGAGCGGGGACCGGGCTGAGGGAGAATGAGTCCTCTCCTGGTCCTCCCCACACGCTATGCCGAGACCGTGGGCGTCCTCCCCAGGTCACTCCCTGTCCCCCTCTCCCTGGACTCCTTCAGGAGCCCCAGCATGGGGCCACATGTACACAGTGATGTCTGTAAGGGGAAGCTCCTGAGGGCTTAGGTGACTTCCATTTAGGGAAGTGGAACATCAGAGTGAGGGCTAAAAAGTCTTTAGAGTCTCTCCTCTGCTCCCTCAGAGTACCAGGCCCTGGAAGAAGTAGTCATGTCAGGGCTGCCTGCAGACCACCGTGCTCTGTCGGGGGAGAATGGGACCTGCGTGTCCTGGCTCCTGGTCCAGCTGGAGGCGGTGGGGGTGGAGGGAGGCGAGAAGTGGGGTGAGGAGCAGGACACTGGGAGTGGGGCTGGGAGTGGCCTCACAGCAAAGGACTGGGACGCGACGGACCCTTGGGTCCGGCCTCTCTCTCTCTCACAAAGGAACCGCACATGGTATTTGAACAGGACGGTGCTAACCGCACATGGTATTTGAACAGGACAGTGCTACGCAGAAGCAGCTTTGCTAAACCATAACGTGGGGCTTCAGAAGACTTACCATATGACCACGGGAAGGGTCAGAGGAGATCCTCCCCACATTGGCCAACCAGTGGGCAGGCAGAGACAAGGGGAGGGCTGGTGCCGGGGTCCCCGAAAGGAAATGCGCCCCCACGCCCCTGCAGTGAAGGACCCCACTGAGTCACCAGGGAGATGAAGTGAGAGGTAAATAAAGCCTCAAAATAAGACCGCCAAGCTGTAAGCTCTGTTTCTCTTTTACCACATAATGAGCAAAACAGGTGTCCTTGCTGCCCACTCAGTGCTCATCCATTTTTCTGTGTCAGAGCGGGCTGTGAGGTTTGCTGAAAATGGGATAAGGGGACATTATATCTGCTGGGACATTCCTTGGTGCTAGAAGCAGTGTTTTCACATGTTTAACCTGGCCTATGTCAAGATGTCCCATGGGTCAAAAATGATCTACTTCAGCCAGAGATGTCCCTTCCAAGAGAAGCATCATGTGGTAGGAATGGACCCCAGCCTTATTTGCCTCTCTTCTGGCGTACGCATGAGGCATGGCCTTCCCATTCCATCCCTCAGAAGATCTAACACCTAAGAAGCTTTCAAACTACACGCAGATTCTGCCGACGCAGCCTTTCCCCAGGCTGACAGGAGAGGGCCTTCAATGCTTCTCCCTCCGTGCGAGCTTCCCATGGCGCAGGGCCAGGACTGATCACAGCAGGAGCAGCAGGAAGGTCAGGGTCCTAAAGTGGTGGCTGTCATACTTG
Organism: Oreotragus oreotragus; assembly: GCA_006410675.1. Lineage (NCBI taxonomy): Eukaryota > Metazoa > Chordata > Mammalia > Artiodactyla > Bovidae > Oreotragus > Oreotragus oreotragus. The sequence goes on from SJYX01002114.1 coordinate 179,648, forward strand.
AGCTGCATCAGAATCACCTAGAGGGCAATTACAGCACAGACCGAGGGGCCCACCTCAGTGTTCTGATTCAGTAGGTCTGAGAATTTAACTTCTAGCAAATTCCCAGGGGATGCTGACACTTCTGGTCTGTGCACCTCAATTTGAAAAGCCACCATCTCGGAAGATATTCCCATACTTTGGGTATTCTTTCAAAACAGAGAGGCAGGGAGATGGGCCTGGTGTTGCTAGGCAACCAGCTGCTGCTGCTGCTAAGTCACTTCAGTCGTGTCCGACTCTGTGTGACCCCATAGACGGCAGCCCACCAGGCTCCCCCATCCCTGGGATTCTCCAGGCAAGAATACTGGAGTGGGTTGCCATTTCCTTCTCCAATGCATGAAAGAGAAAAGTGAAAGTGAAGTCGCTCAGTCTGTCCGACTGTTAGCGACCCCATGGACTGCAGCCCACCAGGCTCCTCCGTCCATTGGATTTTCCAGGCAAGAGTACTGGGGTGGGGTGCCATTGCCTTCCCCGAGGCAACCAGCAGCAGAAGGGAAATGGGATGGGGGCCAGAGGCTGGGAAGGATGGGGTACAGGGTGACCTTGCACTTAACAAAAGGCTGTCTCTGACTTTGGTTTATTGACATCTCCACAGAGACGTAAATAGGTGTCGCCCCTTATTTACCTGGCGTCATCCACTAACGAGGCAGCCGCTGCTGTCCAGCAGGCCTACCTGAAGGCCTGACCGCTGCCCAAGGAGAGCCTGTCTCCCGGCCGGGCCTTCTGCTCCTTGCACCAGAGGGTTTTGAGCTTGTGGTAATACACCTTGCAGCTGAAGCCCTCTTTGAAGCCCCTCTTGATATGGCTCTTGAGGGAGTGCAGCGTCGGGTACAGGCGGCAGCAGGATGCGCACTTGTAGCCACTCTGCTGGGCCGGGTGCCACCTGGAGGCCATCAGGATGTCCTGGAATGTGATGGAGTCTGTGGGGTCAGGGCCGGGCCTGGGTTTCTCGGTGGCCCCTCGGGGGCAGGTGTTCTCTGGGGAGGGAGAGGATGAGCAGACGCTGTCGGCTGTGTTCTCTGGGAAGCAGCTGTCCCCCTGACCCTCGTCGCGCTGCACCTCTGGGAAGCTGTAGGTCTCAAGGTGGCTCTCTTTGTCCTTGCATAGAAAGTAGCTGTAAGGGGAGAACCAGGGCCGGTAGATGGTGCAGTTCCACCTCAGCTGCTCTCCATCTGGGGAGTCCCTCAAGATGCAATCTGCAAATGAGAGTGCTGGGTCTGAGCCTCAGGCCAGGCCGGGAGCAGTGAGGCCTGGGGTGGCCAGAGGCTGTGCAGAGAGGCGGAAGGGCGAGCGGACGGGGTGTTGGGGTCAGGCACGCCCTCAGGTTGCCACCTTGAGTGCCTTCTGAGAGCAGGCAGAGGACGGGGTGGGGAGAGTAGTCTGAGGCCTTGCTTCCTGCTGTTTGCTTTCCTGCTGGTATAAATGCCAGTTTGACCTCTGGGCAGTGACTCCCGGTGGAATCACTAACTAAGCCCTGGTATTTGTCAGCTGTGTCCCTCCCTGAGGACACCTCTCAGGGAGGTGCCTCCTCTAAAGAGCAGCCTGCCAGACCTCTGCACTCCCTCTTCCTTCCACCAATGGTTGTGGCCATTTTTCCAGCCTCACTGTCTCTGCCTTCAACAGCCTGGTCAGGCAGAAACTGCCGTTGTGCATCAGCATGAGAGAGGAGAAGCAAGAGGCCCCCGCAGGCCTGCAGGTCTCTGCTAAAGGAAGCACCAGACAGAAGACTGCAGGGGGCAAGGCAGCGGGTGGCGATCCCACACACAGCTCCCCCATGCCCTTCGGGGAGCAGCCCCATGCCCCAACCTCTCCCCCATGCCCACCCCAGCCAGAGCAGGCCTCACCTGGCGAGGTCACGATGTTGTGTACCCCATGCCGGAGAATGCCACCTGGACACTGGGGCGGCAAGGCCTGGACTGGGCTGGACACCTCAGTGGGTAACACAGGCTTTGCGATGTCTGGGTTACAGGAGAAACATTCTGGTGAGCTGAGCAGTGTTGGGAGCCCTCCCTGCAAGACGTACCTAGAGGTTCAGCCTTGGTACTTTCAAGGCATTATAAAGCTGAAGCAAAACTGACTTTTCTTGCACTTAGATAGGCAGAGCTATTCTGGATGACCTCCTGGAGAATTCTAAGTAGGGTGTGGTTTCATTGAGACCCTGGAAAGAGCCTCTCCAAAGGAGAATGTAAGACGTGGGCCAGATAGCAGCTTTCTGCCTGGCCCAGCCCTCTCTTGACCCTCCTGTGCTTCTGTCTTTTCACTCCACATTGCACCTTTTGGGTCCCTCTAGGGCCCAAAGGAGGGAATCATGAGCCCTGTTGCTTTGTTACAAGATCCCTTTGAGGACGAAAAGCTGGTTTCTCCAATAAAATTGCCTCCCACTCATAGCCAGAGTGTTCAGATGAACCGTAGCTGTCTGATGGCTGCTAATACTTGGCTTAAAAAGCTGACTTGCCTCAAATCTCAGAGCAGTAGCTGTGCTCAGTTTGGGAAATGGATACAAATGCCCTGTGTATAGGCAGTGGGTGTTTAGAAGAACTACTCCTCCATGGAGCAGCACTTAAACTTCAGTGTGCGTAGGAACCACCTAAGATATTGTTAAAAGTGTGGATTCTGACTCAGCAGGTCTCGGGTAGGGCCTGAGGTTTTTCATTTCTGACAAGCACCCAGGAGATGCTGATGTTACAGGTCCATGGACCATGCTTTGAATAGCAAGTCAGAACATTCAGCTTTATTCCATGATGAACTCATCAGCCTCTTCTTCCCCAGCTTACATAGACAGGCTGTCCCCTCGAATGTCCATACAGATGCAGAGGGTGAAAAGTGTGACAACAAATGTTTCCCCCATTCTTCACTCGCAAAAAAATGAATAAACAGCAGGAACTACCTACCTGCTTTCTCCAATTAAAATGCCTCCCACCCACAGCATTTTGAAAAATTATTTTCTCCTCGTGTGTAATTTAATTTTCTCACTAAATCAAGGTCCTGTAACAGGATCTGGTAGAGTACTCAATTACAAGCTTCAAAGAGCCACATTTTGGGGGGCCCAGTAAGTAGCACCAGAGTTTACCTGGCAAGCTGGTGGCACGTGAGGACATAATATCAGGAAGAGTGCTCAGGGCAGAGGAAGAGATGCGAGTTCCAGAAATGCTGAGGAGTGAGAAGTTCTCCATGTTCTGACTACCGAAGGGTACGGCGGTCATGCACAGCTGCTCCCAGGGGGCTGGTTGGGTTGTCTGGACGATAAACATTCCGAGCGCAGGTGACATCACAAGACCACACGATTCCACTTGCCAGGAAGGTGCCCCTCAAAGATGGACAGGGTCTGGTGCAAGCAAGAGAAACGTTTTTAAAGATTTTTTGACTTGACATTCCTCAGTGGCCTGTCTTATATCCAGGGGAATGGAGGGAATATCCAGGGGGATGGAGGGAATATCCAGGGGGATGGAGGGAATATCCAGGGGGATGGAGGGAATATCCAGGGGGACAGAGGCGTGTGGGCGAGACCTGGAGCGATGCTGTCCGTCCCCCTGTCTGCTCTTTAGTGTCCCTTTTCCAACTTGTTGATGTCACCACCCCCAGCTCTGGGGTTCTCTGTCCTCTCTGAATGACCTCCTTGGTTTCTTTTTCATCTGCCTAATGTCTGCCACCAGATACTTTTGTTGTTTTAATTTAGCTTCTGGTTTGGGATAAGGTGTATACTTTTATATTTTTCTTTGGACGTGATTTCAAACTTAGAAAAAGCTGCAAAACTAAAATTAGTGCGGAGAACATCCATGTACCCTGTATCTAGATTTTCCTATTGTTAACGTTTTATTCCACTTGCTTTATCAATTCCCTCCCTCCCTGTCTATGCATGTATACGTTTGTTTGGTTTTTTTTTCTGAGGTATTTAAAGGTAAGTTACATAATGACCCTTTGTGCCTAAATACTCAATATGTTCTCCGCAAGAATAGGGACCAGATACGGTTTTAAATGGTTGGTGCTGTCTGTTTTTAGCAAATGACTAAAACATAAATGGGTGGCTTATTCAACCTCCTCAACACCATTTGCTCATTATAAGCCATTTCCCATGAGGCTATGAACTCAGAGTGGCAAGGCTGCCTCTTTTCTTTGTTTTACTTCTGTCATATAACAGCCTGGGTAGCCTGCTAGAGGGTTGATGTGAGTTGAAGGTGCCCCCTTCTAGATGCATACGGGGCTTTATATGTAACGGTGGAGATGTTTGTGCAGTGTGGGAAAGAGCTGGTCCACTCTGTAAGCAGCAGTGTACTCCCCCCGCTGTGTGTAGACCAGGTGTGAGTGAGCATCTGCGTGTGAGAGCCCGGAGTTGTCATCCTGTCCACGGGTGTTCACAGCACTCAAACGTTTGCTGGGGGCAGTGTGGGGAGCGTGCTTTCCTCACATGCTGCCTCCACAGCCTGGTCTGGAATGGAAGAACGTGTTGGGATGCAAACTGGCCATGCCAAGTACCTTGACAACTTTAAGGTATTGGCAGTTTCAGTTGGCTGCTGTGGCGTGCAGAAAGATCAGGGCTCAGAGTCAGCCTGTGTAAGTTCTAAATTTGGCTCCACTGGTTAGCTCCCTGTGGGTATGAGGCATTCCTCTCTGCCACCTGCTTTGCCCATTCTGTTAATTGACGTGGTTGGAGTGGATGACCATCTTCCTAGTCTTAAATCTAGTGATTTACATGTGGAAATGAGACAAGAAGGAGTGATGCAGGATCCAGGAGACTTAGAGCTTCATCCTGCCCTGGCCCATTCCATTCCTCCTGCCGCCAGCTAGGAACTCCAGATATACTTAATGCAAAGGGGGCTCAGAATATTGGGGGAAATACAGGAGGCTACGTCAGTGCCTGCTGGGAGAGTTCTAAAAATCCGACTCTGTTTCGATCTGGTTATTAAAAAGCACCTGGTCATCCTGGGTGCCTCCTAGCAGGGCCCTGTCTTGCATGCTGTGTCCACTCGGTGTGTTGTTGCTGGTGGCCCAGACGGGAGATGACATTCCCCATGTGGTCGGTCACTACATAAAACGTGTCTCTCTCTCGTTTGTTTCCCACCTGCTTTCCGAGCCCCTTTCTCGGACAGGTAAGATACCATCTTTCTTACAGATGACTTTGGCCCCAGACGTTCCTCTCTGCTTGGCTGTGTGCATGCTGGGGGTGCTATGGGGAGGGTCACCTGGTTGGGGTCCAGTTACCTTCCTTTCCAACATCACTGTTACTTTCTGAACCACCACGCTTCTAGTCCTGACAGTGTGTGCAGTCTTCATGCTTTCAGTAGGAAAGGGGCTTGCTGCACACCCCTCAGATGGGGAGAGGAAGGAAGCCCCAGGGAGAGTTCCTGCGTTAGAGCCCCTGTGGACCACTCCTGCAGGAGGGGGTTTTGAATGACTTTTCTAAATGGAAAAGGGCTTGGAGAACAGTTTCTCTAAGCTGTTAGCTCCTAATGCAGTCAGTTTTAAGTATTCATGTCAAAAGTCAATTCAATTAAACTATTGGCTAAATGCCTGCTATTGTGCAAGGCCCTATGCTGAGCACTGTAGACCAGAAATATCACTCAAAATGCTCCACCTCATCAAGGAGCTTATTTTATTATAATGACAAGATGTATTTACCAGAAGACTTCAGAGAATTGTGAAGAGAGTATATGATGGGTTATCTTTAAATTACTTAAGAATTCAGCATATACATTCTGACGGGTAGAGAAGCAAGTAGTACAGGAAATCTAAAATGATGCTTAGTCAAAATCATTCAATGCATTAGTTACCAGGAGTTCATGATCAAAGAAAACTTTGAAGAATATGGGACATGGTAGGTAAATTACACGAAAGTGGATAACACGGCAAGATTTACACTCTCGAGAGAAGACTCGAGTTGATACCCCTGGTGTAGGATGAGCCAGGACCTCCTGCTGGTGTGGCGGGTCCACACCCGGAAGTCAGCCAGCCTGAACCAGCTGGCTCTGTGCCTGGTGTCCCAGCGATGCTCTACTCAAGTTCCTGGCATGTCTTCTGCAGAGGTGCTTTTCCTGCCCGTGGGTTAGGGTCAGTTACAGAGGTGAAGCCTGGGGCTCACCAAAGGGGGAGATTCCACTCTTCCCACAGCTGCCTCCTACCTCCAAAGACCCTCACCATCTGGCTTTTTGAGGTAGTTGGCTCAGAAGAGAGATCTCTGCTTGAAACTGCCATAGAGGAATGCTCCCTGTGACCCAGGACTCAGCAGGCAGGGCAGAGAAGTGCTTTATGCGCAAGTTCAACAGAGGGGCTTCCCTGGTGGCTCAGCTTATAAAGAATCCACCTGCAATGCAGGAGACCTGGGTTCAGTCCATGAGTTGGGAAGATCCCCTGGAGAAGGAATACTCCTGTATTCCAACCTGGAGAATTCCCTGGACAGAGGAACCTGGCAGGCTACAGTCCATGGGGTCACAAAGAGTCGGACACAACTGAGTGGCTAACACTTTCATTTTTTTCAACAGAAGAAAATGTACACCCTAATCTCAGTTCCTCTTAGGAAGGCTCAGCAAGAATAGACATTTAGCAGAGGAGCCTGTGNTCCTGGGTGCCTCCTAGCAGGGCCCTGTCTTGCATGCTGTGTCCACTCGGTGTGTTGTTGCTGGTGGCCCAGACGGGAGATGACATTCCCCATGTGGTCGGTCACTACATAAAACGTGTCTCTCTCTCGTTTGTTTCCCACCTGCTTTCCGAGCCCCTTTCTCGGACAGGTAAGATACCATCTTTCTTACAGATGACTTTGGCCCCAGACGTTCCTCTCTGCTTGGCTGTGTGCATGCTGGGGGTGCTATGGGGAGGGTCACCTGGTTGGGGTCCAGTTACCTTCCTTTCCAACATCACTGTTACTTTCTGAACCACCACGCTTCTAGTCCTGACAGTGTGTGCAGTCTTCATGCTTTCAGTAGGAAAGGGGCTTGCTGCACACCCCTCAGATGGGGAGAGGAAGGAAGCCCCAGGGAGAGTTCCTGCGTTAGAGCCCCTGTGAACCACTCCTGCAGGAGGGGGTTTTGAATGACTTTTCTAAATGGAAAAGGGCTTGGAGAACAGTTTCTCTAAGCTGTTAGCTCCTAATGCAGTCAGTTTTAAGTATTCATGTCAAAAGTCAATTCAATTAAACTATTGGCTAAATGCCTGCTATTGTGCAAGGCCCTATGCTGAGCACTGTAGACCAGAAATATCACTCAAAATGCTCCACCTCATCAAGGAGCTTATTTTATTATAATGACAAGATGTATTTACCAGAAGACTTCAGAGAATTGTGAAGAGAGTATATGATGGGTTATCTTTAAATTACTTAAGAATTCAGCATATACATTCTGACGGGTAGAGAAGCAAGTAGTACAGGAAATCTAAAATGATGCTTAGTCAAAATCATTCAATGCATTAGTTACCAGGAGTTCATGATCAAAGAAAACTTTGAAGAATATGGGACATGATAGGTAAATTACACGAAAGTGGATAACATGGCAAGATTTACACTCTCGAGAGAAGACTCGAGTTGATACCCCTGGTGTAGGATGAGCCAGGACCTCCTGCTGGTGTGGTGGGTCCACACCCGGAAGTCGGCCAGCCTGAACCAGCTGGCTCTGTGCCCGGTGTCCCAGCGATGCTCTACTCAAGTTCCTGGCATGTCTTCTGCAGAGGTGCTTTTCCTGCCCGTGGGTTAGGGTCAGTTACAGAGGTGAAGCCTGGGGCTCACCAAAGGGGGAGATTCCACTCTTCCCACAGCTGCCTCCTACCTCCAAAGACCCTCACCATCTGGCTTTTTGAGGTAGTTGGCTCAGAAGAGAGATCTCTGCTTGAAACTGCCATAGAGGAATGCTCCCTGTGACCCAGGACTCAGCAGGCAGGGCAGAGAAGTGCTTTATGCGCAAGTTCAACAGAGGGGCTTCCCTGGTGGCTCAGCTTATAAAGAATCCACCTGCAATGCAGGAGACCTGGGTTCAGTCCATGAGTTGGGAAGATCCCCTGGAGAAGGAATACTCCTGTATTCCAACCTGGAGAATTCCCTGGACAGAGGAACCTGGCAGGCTACAGTCCATGGGGTCACAAAGAGTCGGACACAACTGAGTGGCTAACACTTTCATTTTTTTCAACAGAAGAAAATGTACACCCTAATCTCAGTTCCTCTTAGGAAGGCTCAGCAAGAATAGACATTTAGCAGAGGAGCCTGTGACCAAAAGCAACCTCTCCTCCCCACAGATTGACAAAAGTATCTGGAGCAGTTGGGAAGGACAGGAACCTCCAGCCTGCTTACAAGGTGCTAGCATGGGTCTGGCTACACTGAGGCCTGAGCTGAATTTCCAGGTGGGGAGACGCTGCCCCATGCCAGGGTGTAGGCGGCATGGCTTAGAGCCCTGAGCTCCAGCCATTCCAGCTACACATCTCAGAGCCGCTGTGGTCTTGGTCTCCACAGTTCTCTATCTGCAAGTGGGTTTGGCAGTTCAGGGTATTTATTTTGAGCACCTACTGCGTGCTAGCTGTCAAACACACAAAGGTTAATGAGACACGGCCACTGCCTTGCAGGTACCAACAACTCAATGGGTCTCCTCTCAGCCCTTTGAGTTAATTAATCCTTCCAGCTGAAGAGAGATTCCTGAGAGAAGCGTCCACAAGGCATATTTAGACAGCACACAAGGTAGGGAAGGGAGTGGGACAAGCTCTGGTTTGTAGTTCCCACAGCACCAGTAATTGGCCTGTGACCTGAGGCCCAGCTCTGAGCCCGTTTTCCTCCTCCATAATAAAAGTCTTAACCACACCCCACCTCACTAGGTTGTCCTGAGGATTAAGTGAGCTGGTGTTTGTCAGCTTCCTCCTGCTTCCTTGGCACCAAGCGCTTGTCCATTTGGTTCACACCATCCCTCCTCAAACAGCTGGTCCATTCTCCCAGATTGCACACCAGGAGAAGTGAGCATTTTCCGTGGAGAAAGCATGCTACGCGTGTGGCTCTTTAGCAGAGAGCCTCCAACCGCAGGCCTCACAATTGCCCTTCCTCCACCGGCTTCTACCCCAGTACCCGAGTCAGTGCCATGCTCTCACCGCAACATAAAACTGTACTCTCATTACTTCATCCTTGTTTCCCTTCACTTTAGAAGGCCTGCTGACCCCAAGGTAAGGAGTTAGGCTGGGAGTCAAGGAGGGAGGCTTAAAGGGATAAGTTGCCTTTTTTTGTGGCTAGGGTTCATCACTGATTAACATGGGTGAGGCAGAACTAGAATTTCTGGTTCCACAGCCCATCAAGACAACGGGATTGGAAGGTTCAAGAGTGTCTGCTGGAGCTCTCTCAACTCGTGAGGTTACAAAGCCTTGTGAGGTTACAAAGTTGTGGGTGTGGTCTAAGGAGAAGACCAGCAATGATGGGGAAAGAAGTGACCACTCCCCTCCCCTCACCGGCTCTCTCGTTTTCCCTCTTTGTTTGTAGTTGACCACAGCATGTTTGAGAACCTGAACACAGCCCTCACTCCCAAGCTCCAGTCAAGCCGCTCCTTCCCCCACTTGTCCAGGCCAACAGCCCCCAGCTCTGCTGCTCAGGGGTCTGCGGAGCCCGGGGGGCCTGGACTCTGGGTGGGCAGCAGTCAGCACCTCAAGAGCCTGGGCAAAGCAGTGGGGGCCAAAGTGAATGACTTCCTGCGGAGAAAGGAGCCCTCGAGTCTGGGCAGCATGGGGACAACAGAGGTCAACAAGACCGCAGGGGCCCAACTGGCCGGCGGGGCTGACGGGGAGGACGGAAGGTGAGTGCACCACCTATCACCTCCCTGCGGGTCTGTGGACCAGGAAGAGGCTTGCAGATAAACTGAAGTGTCTCGAGAGGAGAATGACCTGGGGAAGGGATGTGAGGTGGTCACATGAGGAATAGCTGAAGGGTGACGTTTGGGGAAGCCGGCTTCACCGTCCGCCAGAGCTGAAGTTCACGGCATGCCCATCATGTCCTAGCGCTGTGCCGTGGTTCAGCTGTGCTATTTTACCTGACCCTGCCACAGTCCTCTGAGGTAGACGGTATCATTTCCATTTTGCAGACAGTGCAGGTTCAAAGTGGTAATGTGAGGAGCTTAAGGGTACAAGGTTAGTGATTGGCAGAGCAGGATTCAAACCCAGGTATTGTGGAAAGCACGCTTCCCAGGGGGATTCCGACACCCAGCCCCGTGTGAGAAGCCCTGTAGTGGAGAAGCCCAGGTTTGGGCAGGTGCGGGGGAAGCCTCCCATGTGGGGCCTTGTTTTAGACACGTGCACTTGGAGGGTGGTGATGCAAGTTTTGAGAGCTATTGCATAGGTTCTGATGTGATGCAGTTCACCAGTGGGCCCAGTGTGAACTCTGTGCTGCTCTGAAGACCGAGTGAGCATGTGGCAGCCCCAAGGCCATTTGCGCTCACACTGCTGAGATTCACGCTAAACCAAGGATGAGAGTCCAGAGCGTAAAGCGCCTCCCTGGGTGGGCGAGTGGAAAATGCGGTTGGAGTTAGAGATGCGAGAACACAGCAGGGACTGGTGTCTCGCCAGCCTCAGAGCACTGACATCAACTTTACAGGTCAGCCCTGCAAGAAACATTCCCTCGGCTGGATCCTCCACCTCCAGCCACCAGGAAGCGAACCCCTCGGGCCCTGAAGACCACCCAGGACATGCTGATTTCGTCACAGCCTGTCCTAAGCAGTCTGGAGTATGGGACAGAGCTGGCATCTGGGCAACCCCAGGTCTCGTCTTCCGCCCAACCCAGCCCAGCCGATGCTTCCCAGCCAGAGGCCACCACGGAGGCGGTGGACAGGGGTGACGCTCTGCCCAACGGAGAGGTTTCCGTGTCGGTACCTGACCTCATCCACAAAGACAGCCAGGACGACCCCAAGGTCAAGGTGACTGAGTGCCGAAGGGCCTCCTCCCCTGGCCTCATGGAGAGAAATGGCCTCAAACTCAGCCTGAGCCCCATCAGCCTGGCCGAGTCTCCGGAGGACGGCAGCCCATCTCCACGGGCGCGGACCTCCAGCGTTGACAATGAGGGCCCTCACCCAGACCTGCTGTCCTTTGAGTAGGGCTGCTGAGCACCCTCCCTCTGCCCCCTCCTCCTGGCCCTCCGTGCACCCTGGCCCTGCCCTCTCTCCTGCTGTCTGTCCCCCTTGCACAAGGCATGGCAGAGTGATTCTCCTGGTGATTGCAGGGCCAAAGGTCCAAGTGGTTGTGTAGTCCAAGAGTCTGTCCATGGAATGGAAAAAGTACTCCCTTGGGTGCCATCCCAGCTTCTCTGCATGCTGGCTGCAGCCCTTGGATGTTGGGGCACCTCTGCTCCCATGGCACCCTGGCTTCCCACTGGCGTGCAAGGCCAGCAGCCCAGGATGAAGGCTGTTCTCTTTGTCTGTCTTCCAAACGCTGCCTGCTCTTCTCTTTTCCTCGCCCTCTGGTTCCTTCCTTCTCCTTCCTGGGTGCCCAGAGGCCTCCTGCCTCAGGGGCAATCAGTTTGGATGGGGGATGCTGGGTTTGGCTTGGTGACGGGCCCAGACCCAGAAAGCCATACCAGAGCACAGCCCAGCCACAGCTTTTCCTGGTCACAAGACCGTACAGGCCTCGGACTGTCCCCTTGCCTCTGCCCATGTGAATGCAGGCTGAGGGAGATGCTTATGCCCGAGACCCTGGGCAGCCTTGTCGCCCAGCGTTCACAGGGGCTTCCCCTTTAGATGGGGAGCACGGCAAGCCCTCCCTGGGGCACGACATGGAGCCAGCCACCGAGGGCACCTGCCCAGCGTGGGAGTGTCCAGAGGCTTTGGGAATGATGATGCCCCAGCTACACTTGTGCTCCCTGCCCAGAAGGAGGGACCCGGGCTTCCCGCGCTGTGCATGAAGACAGGGCTGGGCAAGCCCTGGCGAAAGCAGCAGAGCAAGCTCTGACGTCATTAGGGGGGAGGGCATCCAGGGAGCTGGTCCCGAGAGAACACGGAGCAGTAGTGGAGAAGGCCGTGGAAAGCATGGTCGTAGGACTCAGCGCAGCTATGGGGCCTCACAGCCTGCCGAGATGTAGTTACAGGCTCTAGGTGTGCCAAGGGCAAGGATGAAGGTGAAGAGTGTGAGGACCAAGGTGGAAGGTGTGAGAGGCTGGAATGTGCTGGGAGGCTGGGCAGGCTGCCCTTGAGGAGGGGGCACTCTGCTCTCGCCCTGAAGGCACTCTCTGTGCGCCTGCTCTGGGGTCTCTGTGACGGACTGGCAGTGCCCCCGGCCCCACCGGTCCCGCCCTCCTGTGTTAACCCACCTCTGTGTTCCTGTCTCCCACCAGGAGTCCTGTCCTGCTGCTTTCCTGTGGCCAGGAGACCCTGTCAGGGGTTGACCCCAACCTTGGGGCCCTTTGCAGCAAGAAGAGAACGTGCCTTTTCTTAAGCAGGGTGGCTGGTCCCTGGGAGAAGGCTGAGAGGGGCTCATGCGGCCAGAGCGGGGTCTCCATTCCTCTTCCTGTAGTCCCTGCTGCCTCCTCCTTTTCTAGTCATCGCTTGGCTTCCTCTTCTGGGCGCCCCAGAGCTCACTGCCCACATCATCTCATCACCCAACCCCTGCTCCCCCTCACCGCCTCTGTGGCCCTGGGATCACCAGCGTGCAGGCTGCTCCTGCCCTGTGTGCTTCTGTCTGAGCCACACGCCCAGGCCCCAGCTCTGCCACGGCCTCGTCTTTTCACAGCAAAGCTTTGTCTCCTCTTCCTCAGAAGGGTCCCAGCCCCCACCCCGCCACCTGGCAGGCCATTGAGAACTGAGCAAGGCTGTTGCTGAATTGAGTCGATCCTGCCTTATTCCAGGAACATCACAAGGATGCGATATCTGCCCTCAATGCTCAGAAGTTCTTAGGACTAGCATTTTGGGGGCCTGTGAGTTTTCCCATATTGGCTTGAGGTTCTGCACAAAACACAGAGCTGGGGGTGGGGAGCAGAGAACTAAACCCATGTGCTGGGAGCTAGCCCACTTTCATTTGTACTTCCATACCAGAAGTTCAGCTTGCTTCTGATGGGAAACAGTATCTACACTCTGGTCTGCTTCTCTCCCAGGGACCAGCGACATTGTAGCTGGCTGGGTGACACTGTAGCCAGAGGTACAGAGGTGGCAGGCCAGGGCTGGTTCAAACACCCTGCTGTCCACTCCCCACCCAGATGCCACTGAGGTCCAGGAGTCAGCACAGGCATCCTGTCAGGCTGTCCCAGGACCATGGACAGGGCAGCGCCAGAGTTCCTCAGACTTGGGTCCAGTGCTGAATGAGGAAGGGGCTGTGGGACCCTGTGTTAATGTCCAGGTGGCCTCTCTTTGGTCATCACCTCAGCCATTCTTCTGCAGCAGGGGGTGGGGGAGCTCTCCAAGGCTAAAATCAAGTCCTAAATGCTGCAGAGAGTGCCTACGACTAGGGGACAAGGGGTTCCCAAAGGCCGACAGAAACAGCAATGTCTATCCTGCTGAGGACCCTGGCACAGACCAGCTGTCTATGCAAAACCCCACTTGGCTTCCTGTGCCCATCTCAACACCTGACCTTCCTGTAACTGCAACATGCTGTCACCCCTGACGCGCACACACACACACCCTAGGCTAAAATCAAGTCCTAAATGCTGCAGAGAGTGCCTACGACTAGGGGACAAGGGGTTCCCAAAGGCCGACAGAAACAGCAACGTCTATCGTGCTGAGGACCCTGGCACAGACCAGCTGTCTATGCAAAACCCCACTTGACTTCCTGTGCCCATCTCAACACCTGACCTTCCTGTAACTGCAACATGCTGTCACCCCTGACGCGCACACACACACACCCCTCAGGGTGACTCCAGCTTCTCTGGAGGCTGGACCCTGGGGTGGCCCAGTCTGCTCAAGGACAGGGCACCAGGGAGAAATGTCTTCTATGTCCTCAGAAAGAGGTGGGGCCATGGAGCTTTTTTCACATTCTAGTCCTACTCGCCTGTATCCCCATATTCAGCAATAGCTTTACCCTGGCAGATGCAAGGTGAGCTTCCCGAACCTGGAAAAAAGGTGGCATATTCCTACTCCTGTGGCACAGAGAGAAATGTAATGTGTTAACAAATGTGGGTGATGAAGACCTTCTTGTAATCCATCAGATTTTAAAGAACAAAGAGGTTGGCCCCAGTTTAGGGGAAGAAGAATATTACAGAGCTATTCCGAGTATTTTCTAGAGATTTTATATTTATATTTTTAGTAATTTTCTGGTAGAAACTATACAATAAAATGATTTGGTTTGGTTTTTCTGGTTTGGTTTTTTTCTCCTAACCAATGGAGAGTGGTTGGTTTTTCTGAAGGCTGACTTGTTCACCGGCCTTTTGCTTTGTGGGCCTGGGAGATTGAGCCATGACAGATCTCTAGCCTGAAACCCTGGGCGGAAATGGTCTCTGGGGATGTGCCCATGTTTATTCCCCTAACTGGCTGGCCACCATTGAAGTCTCCCTCCTCCAAATTGAACTATGACGACTTCAGGAGACCCACATCATGTGCAGAGGTGCCACCCTCCCCCTCAGAAAGAAGCAGGAAATGAGAGTGACCACCCGATCGTCTACCTGGGGTTCNATTGAAGTCTCCCTCCTCCAAATTGAACTATGACGACTTCAGGAGACCCACATCATGTGCAGAGGTGCCACCCTCCCCCTCAGAAAGAAGCAGGAAATGAGAGTGACCACCCGATCGTCTACCTGGGGTTCATAGCCCTCTCCCATTGAGGCGGGACCCGAGCTGGGTGCACAGAGAGGGACCGCAGCTGCTATCAGATTCCAAGTCATTGGTAATGTCAGTAAAACACCCAAAACTGCTGATGTGGGCACTCACCCCAGACTACAGTAGCCCAGATGCTCCTTACTGACAGAGCATGGCTTAGAGCAGTGCTGGCCTGAAGCCCCCTGGGTAACCCCTGGCTGTCCCCTGGTTGGTATCAGACTGAATGACCCAGAGGACTCCTAGCTGAGAACCGACCAGACCTTTAACCTCCTTGAAAGGGACAAAGTGGAGAAAAGATAGGAAGAGGAAGGAAAAGAAGCCATATCCAGAGGAAGAAGACAATGGGCCTTCACTCTGCTTGCTTGCTCTGCAGTGGGGCTCAGCATATTGTTCTAGGAAGGTATGGATAATGCAAAAACCAATCCAACATATTCCATGCGTGGGAAAAGGCGTTTTAAATACTTAACAGTAGCAACTTTTTCCTTCACGTGTAAGCTCCAGTTTGGGCAACCGCTCCCATTGAGTAGCTTCAGGATTGACTTCTGCAGTCATTTAGGTGTGAAATGTGCCTTTCACATGCCTTTTCTTTCCCACTATTATGCAAAGCAATTATTTGAGGCTAAGATCAAATATGAAAAATCATAATGTACAAATAAAAACTTTTGGAGGAAATTTTTAAGTGTGAAAAGGGATGTGAATATGTCACATTTTCTTTAATACTGTGGTCTGAGCCTTTAGTCTAGAACCTGGGGTAAAAGACCCAAGCCTGTTTGTGTACCAAGTGCTGTCTGGGGCACAGTGGTAACACTGGTGGAAAAGAGATCCCTGGTCGTCTCTCACGAGGCCCACAATGGACAGAGGAGCCTGGTGGGCTACAGTCCACGGGATCGCAGAGTCAGGCACGACTGAGCACCCGGGCATGCCCACCCCCAGTTGGTGAGGGCACTGTGGAACCTGCCTTCCTGTTATACTTAACAGGCTGTGTTATCAGCATACGCTGTTACACAATGGAAGTACGGGGGTGGGGTGGTAATTTCACCTGAAAGTGTTTTTCCTCTGCCTATAGTGACTGCTGAAGGAAATGAACAAATCACAGGTCATCAGGAAACCCACTTCATTCCTGCAGTCTGGTGGGGAACTCCTGTTGGGTTTCAGAATTCATGGAATGACTGTAGCTAGTACCAGATTCCACCTCAGATACTGCTCCAAACTCAGAGAGCTGCTTCCTGGTCAATTTGCTCTCAGACTTATTCAGAATCCCTTCATAGTCTGTGAATCCTGGGAGTGTTCTAGAACCATCTGTGCTTCAATACCCTGTCTCCTCTCTCTTCTCATCCCCACCAGCACAGGGCTCCTGAGTTTGGTTTGCCACCTGCAGGCAATAGCTCCTTGCCTTTGAGATTTGGGTCCTCAGGGTTCCCTGGGCTTCACTCAGCATTGCCCCTGCCGTGCCTACCACTCGGTTTGAGGTGCCCGTTCTGGAGCTCCCCACCCCCCGTTGTGGCTCCCTTCTGAGTGGGAGTAATTAATTCCACACAAAGAAACTCAGCTCTCCTAGAAGAATCCCCACCTCTCCCGAAACAGCTTCGTAAGTGCAGACAACATTTAATATCATTCATCTCTCCCAAGGAAATCCACTCTGGAAACCTCCATTTCAGTTGTCCAGTGAAGCACCTTCGGGGACTTTCCCCTCCAGGGTGCCCTCCTCCCTGCTGCCGTTTGCACTGGGGCATGCGATGAAAGCCTGGAGTCCCCGCCTCTGACTTCCCACTAATGAAAAAATTCCTCTGCGTTCGTATCTAGGGCCCGACACCCAGAGACACAAATCCTCTTTGTGTCCAGCTTATCTCCAGCTGCTGCCATGATAAATAGTGCAGCTCAAGGGAGCCTGGGCAAGCTGTACCCACGGGACAATCACTTGGTTACTGACCACACAGACAGCGAAGCCAGCTAGGGGAAACGTTTAGGGACCAACTCAGACACACCAGGCTACTTTCCTGTGGGAGGTGCCTGAGGAATCTGTCTGTTTGAGGGTAGGAAACACTGCCAGTGTTTCGCGCTTGGAAAAGACAAGAAAGAAAACAGTCACCCAACGCCAGAAGCCACCTCACAGCAAACTGCAGCTTTTGTTTTGCGTTTTACCGTTTAACCAGTCTAGCGGTTTCCAGTACCATGGGCTTGGCCACCTTGTGCCTTCAAGTTGCCTCGGTATTTGCCTAGGAACCTCTCTACACTCCTGTTGTTATGCAACTCCCACCCTTTGAGCTGGTGGGTAAGTTCAACAGGTGGCGCTAGTGGTCAAGAACCTGCCTGCCAATGCGGGAGACACCTAAGAGACGCACGTTCCGTCCCTGGGTCAGGGAGATCCCCTGGAGGAGGGCACAGCAGCCCACTCCAGGATTCTTACCTGGAGGATCCCATGGACAGAGGAGCCTGGCGGGCTGCGGTCCATAGGGTCGCAAAGAGTGGGACATGACTGGAGCGACTTAGCATGCACGTAAATACAGCCAAGTGTTCTGCCTGCTTCATGGGCTGACTCGTGGCAACTGACAGCGTCTTCCTATGGTTACTGTGGCATGGTTTCAGTTGGTCCAGGCCACTGCAGGGCCAACAGAGGGACGGGAACTCCATCAGCCCTGCAGCTCCAGCCAGGGAATGCACTCCCCCAGCATCCTAAGCCCACAGCCGGTGGGCCCAGTTGCTGGATAGGAAAACCCAGAACAAGCGTGTTCTACCTTCCAGTCGGTCTCTGGTTAGCTGGTACACTCTCTCAATTAAAATCCTGGGTTCTCTGTGCCAAGAGCTGTCGGAAAGTCTTTGCAGCAGACCTGGTCAGTTCTCTGGAGGCTGGGCCAAGGTGTGGTATTTCTAGGAGCTGGGTCTTTGGGAGAGGCTGTGTCAGAAGGTGACCCCACGGGTGATAAAGCTGAGGGAGGGGGTGGTGCTCATGGGCAGCAGCGTGCCCGTGCCTCTCCCTACATCCCCCTAATTCTTCAGTCAGCGTTTATGTAGGCGGTATAGATGTGACGAGGCTGGGGACTCTTCTGGGATGCCCATGGGAGAAGGCCAGCCTGGTTCTCTGCGCTCAGGACCATCCCCAGTCCTGCCCAGCCTGGCTTGCCAGCCTCATCTGCCACTACTGCCTCTATGTCCCAGGGCCCACACTCTAAACTGCTCAGAATCACTGCCGTGTCTTTGTTCAAGAACGTCCATCCACCTGGGCACCCCCTGTCATCCTTTCCCCTTCCTCTGATTTTGCCAGGCTCTTTGGCAGAATGCATCCTTCAGACTTCAGCTCAGGCATCCCTTCCTCTGGGATCCCTGCCCAGACACCAGCCCCAGCCCATCCTCCCCTCCTGGGTGGCACCCTCTGCCTTGCTCCCTGCTGGCACTTGCCGCATGATATGAGCAGGAGCTGCCTCCTGCTGGCTCTCTCACATGTCTCTTAACCCCACCAGGGCAGAGCCTTGTCGTCTCCTTCTCTGACCCCTTGGTCCCTGGCACAGCACCCTGCACGTCACAGGAGCTTGGTAAAGATGTGCCTTGAAATGAGCTAAACTCGAAGAACTCGTCCTCTGGTTTGGGAGATTTTATACACGTGTGCACATACACACACGGGGCTTCCCAGGTGGCTCAGTGGTGAAGAATCCCCCTGCCAGTGCAGGAGACGTGGATCCGATCCCCGGGTTGGGAAGATCCCCTGGAGAAAGAAATGGCAACCCACTCCGGTATCATTGTTTGGAGAAGCCAACGCCCAGGGAAGCTTGGTGGGCTACAGTCCTCGTGGTTGCAGCATCAGACAGCTTAGTGAGGAGGACACACGAGCGCACACACACGCAGTCTAGTGCTGAGTGGCGTGGCCTAAGCCAGCCCCACCCCTCTCAGCTCCTCTCAGGGCCTCCCCCACAGGTGGTTTCTGTCCCTGATATCCGCTGCAGGGAAGGGTGGAGAGAGGCCATTTTCAAAGTGGAAGTGATGAGTGGACCAGTGTGTCGCTCGTTTCTCTTCATCCAAAGCCTTCA
>SJYX01002115.1:0-19146 GCA_006410675.1 Oreotragus oreotragus
GACATACCAACTGGAAACCAGGCCCCCGGATGGAAGAGCCCCAAGACTCATACCTAGACTCTCTGTTGCCTAAAAGAATACCCTAATTATCTGTGTAACCGAACAGAATCATAAATTCTATTATGCTTATTGGGGTATGACCACAGGCCTATTGATAATTGTCTACTGTTAACTACCTAGGCTTAAGGCATATGAATCACAGGTTAACTTTGATTGCATCTTTCTTCTCCTTTGTTCAGACTAGTTTCAGGGAATTTGGGGAGGTGGGTTTGGGCACGTACACTTAGGTTATATAAGGTTTTCAGAAAACCTGGTTGGGGTCCTTGACTAAGAGAAGACTCTGCCTTGGGCCCGCCGGTGTAATAAACTGCACTCCACTACCTGCATTGTCCTTCTGAGTGAATTTGTTTCCCAGAATGCGTGGCTACAACACATAGACTACAGTCTGCCACAGTCCTTTATCCACGGGATTTTCCAGGCAAGAATACTGGAGTGGGTTGCCATTTCCTTCTCCAAGGGATCTTCCTGACCCAGGAATCAAACCCATGTCTCCTGCATTGCCAGTGGCTTCTTTTAGCCACCTGAGAAACCTGATGGTAAACCCTGAGAATGTCTCATCTTCTCTGTCTGATGCCCTTCTCCTCCCTAACTCAGAACCACGCTGAGCCTTTCTTAGAAGGATGCGCAGTACACAGCTTGCGCAGCCAGAGGAAGGAGAAGACCACCCAGAGAAGAGCAACTTACAGGATAGGAAAAAAGAAAAAAAAAGGCTGCTTCTCAGCTCTTCAAACTCCAGCCAATGCACAGTCATGCTGGGCATACACAGCTTCAACTGTGTGCTGCCCCCTCCTTCCCCAAGTTAACCCACACACACAGCAGGAATCTTGGAGATTAGGGAGAGATTAAAAACTAACCAAGAACACAGAACAGGGATTTCTCTTCCAGTCCCTATCTGGAGTCTGCTGCTGCAATTTCTTACTTCACACACCCCGTAGATGCTGGCTGCCTAGCTCAGCATCACTGAAATGCTCATCCATTTCAACCACCAAGGAGGAACTTAGATTCCCTCTCTGCTTCTCCTAAATTTGTGTTCCTCTTTTCTAGCTGTTTTGAAAGTCACATTAAGCATCTTTTTCAGCCTCCTCCAGATGTAAAAGGGAAGAACAGGGTCTGACTGTTCTTCCCTGTTACTTGGAGACTGTTCCTCCAAGGAATTCAAGACTCTTTCCCTTGAGAAGCCACCCACGATGCACAGCTGTGGGCCATCGGTTTACTATTTGCTGTAACTTTCCAGACATAACAAAACCCAGCTGAGATTACAAAAACACAGGACTAGCTGGGAGATGGTGGTCATGATAGCTTCCTTCAAGATAGCTTAAAGAATGAGACAGCTTTCAACGAGAACAGAAGCAAATGTAGATTGCTTTTTCTGTGGGCAAAACTGATTTCACTGTCTATTTTGGATCAAATTAAAAACCACTCTGTGTCCCTATTTTGCCTGTTCTCCTTCCTCTGCTTTCCTCTTTATCTACAATCCTTTCCCATTTTCAGTCTTCTATTAATTCGATACTTTATGACACAGAGCTACAGAGGAGGAAGACGTCATTTGCTTTCCCTCCTCAAGCCCTGCTCGTGTATGCTGGTCTTAGAGTAACAGCTCCCCCGCCCCCTGAATCTTATCACAGTGTCAGCAGTAGTTAAAGGACATCCATAATGAAGAAAATACAAAATTGACAATTCCCAATTATGAAATACCAAGCAGAGGACAAGGAGAGACCTTGTTCTTTCGAAAAATGTTAAAATAATAGCAAGTCTCTGTCCCCTCATGCCAAAACAAGGAGTTAATTCAGCAGTTCAGTCTTAAAATAGGAAGTCCGTACAAAGGCAACGTAACAGAAAGGAAAGTACACTGGGGTCATTACAACAATATCAATACCTAAGCATCATACAATCTACCAAAGAGTTTTCATGGATAGATGCCAGAGACTCTGACTCTAAGTCAGAGGCTTTGCCAGCAACTCCCTCAAGGACTTCTGAATGCTGAGTCTCTGCTCTACTCCCCGGGTCCCCACCCCCAGCAACCTCATTCATTATCTCCTGACACCACTTAAGCTCCACTAGTTGTACTTCCCTTTCCTCATCTGCAAGTAAACCTTCCACCCCACTTTTCTCACTGTTGTAAGGATCAAAGGAGACTCAGTGAAACAAAAGCTTTAGGATATACATATCCCCTCATAAATACAAACTGTATTTAAATGTATCTTCCAGAGTGATCACACTGGGACTTCCCTACACTGCTTACACTTACTCCTGCTTATATTGCAGGAGGTGAGAGTTCAATCCCTGGCCTGGAAATTAAAATCCTGCATGCCAACAAGTGCAGCCAAAAAAAAAAAAAAGTGATCACATAAAAGTGATCTTGACAAAATATTTCATATTGTTAAAAAATAAACTGAGGCATATTTAAAATTTTAAGAGTTTATTTGGGCAAAATCCCAGTTGGCCAGCACCAAAGCTGAAGTGATTAGGAGCACTCAGCTAACTGGAGCTGAGGGAAGACAAACAGAGAAAGTGTGGAAGAAGAGAAAGGAAATTACTCATGGGCTGCAGTCTAACTGTTATTTAGTTGATAAGTTGTGTATGATTCTTTTGCAGCCCCAAAGACTGTAGCCTGCAGGCTCCTCTGTCCACGGGATTTCCCAGGCAAGAAGAATACTGGAGTGGGTTGCCATTTCCTCCTCCAGGGGATCTTCCCAACCCACAGATCGAATCTGTGTCTCCTGCCTCTCCTGCAAGGCAGACAGATTCTTTTACCACTGAGCCAGCCTAAAGCCTAGTTGGCTGTTGGTGGCTGGTTGTCTTTGGCATCCTGAGCCATTCAGAAGCTTAGATTTTGGTTTGCCTACAGAGGCCACGTAACCTCAGAGCTGCCTCAATCTAATGGCCTAGTTAATTAATTTAACAAAATTAAACCCTTAAATGTTTAAATCATATAATTTCATATGGATTCTATCACACGTACAGAATATGAAACGGATGTGTTTATATATTAGGGGCATTAAAGTATTTTAAAATAATCAATGGATCAGCATTTCTACTATTCTTCTCTGACAAAAACCAGTGTCAGAGCAAACATATTATGAAAATAACACATGGACACTGATACTATATATACAGTGGACACACTTTTTAGATTTGGGTGTTAGAGAAAAGACAGTATTTTCATTGCACAACTAAATATGATTTAATTTTATACCTTATTACAGTGTTCCAGAAATAAATTCACAACCAGGATATAAAAAGCCCCTATCACATTACATTTCCTCTTTGGGACTTAGAAAATGTAACCATAGCTTGGTCTAGGAACCTTCCCTAGGACTCACCTATTAACTTCCTGAACCCCTCACTTGCATTCTCCATTTCAACTCTGCTCTCTGTAGCCTCCCTACTACCAGGCTTGCTGCACATTCTCCCACTGCCCACCCTGCCCAGTTAATGACACTGACCCTCCTCTCAGCCCTGCAGTCAGTCGTCTCTGCACTGCCCCACTGCACACACACAGAGTCTGGGCCTCTGCATGAGGCCATCATGAAAAAACTTGCGGTGGGCAGCTAAGAATCTCTTCCAACACCATAGCACACACACCCTCCCTTGGACTGAGAATCCAGCCTAAATAAAGCACCTGTTGGATGCAAGCATAGAATTCAGGCACTTAAATGGGGATTAAGACGTCCATCCAGTGCCCATCCAGTTGCCACATTCAGGCCCCCATGAGAGGGTCTTCAGGCCACTTCAAGAGTTTACTGTTGTTAATCCATGCAGCCAGCATCCCTGACTCCTTTCTTCTCTCCTCAGCACTCACATTCGAGTACCAACAGTTTATTTGGATTCTCCCCAGAAATCCAGGGTCCCCATGAATGGCACAGACACTTAAGGATGGAAAGCCAATGCATTCCATGCACGTGACCCTGCAGCTCCAGGGCAGCAAAGGCGGGCTCCAGTTCTTGGGGGAATGAACGCCTAAGGTATACAGGCACACATCTCACAAACCCAGAGGAACTTGCCTCACCCTACCCACGCAGGGGCCAAAGTGTTAAAAGGAATGGGGGAACAGGTGTTAAATATCCAGACACCAAAGTCTGCATAAAGCAAACATCCCACCTTATACCAAAATGTGGAGACCAAGTCTCCTTAAAGTGAAAGTGTTGGTCGCTCAGTCATGTCCAACTCTTTGTGACCCCGTGGACTGTAGCCCACCAGGCTCCTCTGTCCACAGAATTTTCCAGGCAAAAATACTGGAGTGGAGAGCCATTTCCTTCTCCAAGAGATCTTCCCGACCCAGGGATCGAACTTGGGTCTCCGGCACTGCAGGCAGATTCTTTACTATCTGAGCCACAGGGGAAGCCAAGTCTCCTTAAGTACACGTTTATGCCTTGGCGCACATTCTGTTTTTGTGCTCATTCTGATCACCATTGTGGCAATTCACTCTCTAGGGCCTCCCCATCTTGTCCCTTTGGCCAGTACCAGTATACAACCTCAGGAACTATCCTGAGTAGCACCTTTCCCAGCTTGACTGAGCCTTGAGAACCCTCCTCCCCATGCTTCCCTTCTAGAAGCTTCCTTCCAGTCTGCCTTATTCCTCCCCACCCTGCCAGATGCTGAACTATCACACCACTGCCTTGAAACACAGCTTCACATATTCCTCTCATCTTAGGACTCTCCAAATTACACACTCATTCTAGAATGTTTAAGTGGTTCATGGCCAACTTTTTTGCTTTAAAAATCCAAAACTGGCAGGAAATGACAATATCCAGTAATACCACAACATAAGCACTGTCTCCAGAGGAAGGAATAAGACATCATCTAATATTGTTATCAAATTTTCAACACCCTAAACTCTATAATCCTTTCCGTGAGCGATGAATTGTGCTATAGAAGAGCATTTGGCCTTTTTTTTCCCCCCGCTGTGACTAGCTAAAAAAGTAACCTCCCTTGTTAGAAGTCCAGTTTATTCTTAAAGGGTCCAGCAGATGGTCTCCTAGGTCAGGCCTGAAGAAGAAAGCATCTCTTTAAACAGGACAGATTGCTTTGGTTTTCTCAGGAAAGCAAGAGGGAAGGACATCTTATAAGTGGAGAAGAACCTGGATGAACCCAAGGGAGATCAGTGTTTAAGAATCCAATTCAAAGTACAAAAGAAGAATTTAAGCACTGCTGGCCACCACAGGAAGTTCTATACTGGACACGACAGCATCAGTTGTACAAGTTCCCATTCATCCATTCATTCCACGTGTTAAGTGCCAGGTCAGTTCAGTTCAGTCGCTCAGTCGTGTCCGACTCTTCGTGACCCCATGAATCGCAGCACGCCAGGCCTCCCTGTCCATCACCAACTCCCGGAGTTCACTCAAACTCATGTCCATCGAGTCGGTGATGCCATCCAGCCATCTCATCCTCTGTCATCCCCTTCTCCTGCTGTCGCCAATCCATCCCAGCATCAGAGTCTTTTCTGAGTCAACTCTTCGCATGAGGTGGCCAAAGTACTGGAGTTTCAGCTTTAGCATCATTCCTTCCAAAGAAATCCCAATCCCTGCCCTGATCCAACTGCCAGTAATGTATTAGAAGGTTTCTGTAAATGCTGGACTTCACGGGGAATGGCTGCATTATTATAAGCGCTTGGTTCCTTTGTTCGGGGTTTTGCTAAGAATTGTGCTTAAGATCGTGTGCACATCACTGGATAAGACATCCTTTCATTTATGTCACAGAAAAGGGCTTCCTTTTAATCCTGCCCTGATCCAACTGCCAGTAATGTATTAGAAGGTTTCTGTAAATGCTGGACTTCACGGGGAATGGCTGCATTATTATAAGCGCTTGGTTCCTTTGTTCGGGGTTTTGCTAAGAATTGTGCTTAAGATCGTGTGCACATCACTGGATAAGACATCCTTTCATTTATGTCACAGAAAAGGGCTTCCTTTTAAAGTGTTTTTTTAATAGTAAACACAGGAGACAATTCTAGCTTCTTGAGGTTTATATTTCCGACAGGATATATCTATATCCAACAGATATATAGACAAATACATTGCCTCTGCTCTACAGCAAACAAGTGTATTTAAAGCAGACATAGTATTATGTTAACCACTGTTTCTTTAAAAGAAATCAGCTGACCTCCTTTTCCTCTGTATCTACGCTTCCTTGAAAAAGAAAATTAACTGTTTCAAATCTATCTGCTCTTAAAATAGCTTATGCAGCATTAAAATGCATGAGAAACAGGTTTAGCGTATGTGTAGGAAGTATCAGATATGTTATTAATTGTCATTATTTACTCAGAAAAAAATAGTTAATAATAAAGGGAAGAGTGAGGGAAAAAGCCCATTTGAAATCTCCTCTGCCCTCTGGGTGTGGCCAGCAGGGAAGGTTTACTGCTTAATATGAAAGTCAACTTTCTGGCTGATACTTTGCAAAGGTCAGGCAAGTCCTGCAGTGCTACAGAAAAGTTAATTTCCTGTTCCATGTTGCCTGAAGCATCTGTGCAGTTTGGCTAAATTCATGCTAGATTTTCCACCAGGGAAGAGCCAGATTTAGGGCTGAAACTATTGGAATACCAGTATACTTCCTATTGCTTGCTAAAGAAACAGTGAAACTCAATTGTGCTTAGTTGCTCAATCCAACTCTTTGCGACCCCCAGGCCTGTAGCCCATCAGGCTCCTCTGTCCATGGGGATTCCCAGGCAAGAATACTGGCGTGGGTTGCCATCACTTCCTCCAGGGGATCCTCCAATCCATGTATCCAACCCAGGTCTCCTGCACCGCAGGCAGATTCTTTATTGTCTGAGCCGCCAATTATGACAGCGCAATTCTAGACTTCTAGTGGCATTTTGAAACATAACTGTATAACCTGACATTTGTAGAGCACACAATACTTACAACTTTAATTAAAAAAGGACTATTCCTGGTATTCACGGTTATATTGCATATACGTGCATTCTTTTCCCTCAAGACGCGCCAAATGCAATGAAAATACTTCCATGACGTTATACTCTGGGATGTGTTAAATTAATTGAACAATGAGACCATGAGACGGAGGTGACTCTAATGCCGTGGCGGTCTATATGAGCAGATCAAAGTGGAGGTTTTGAAACTGACACTTAAGGACGACAAGCAGCAAAGAAGGTTTTAAGCTACAGCCAATCAACAATCTGCTTCTAGATTTTCTCCGTAGTAGTTTCTCTCTCCGTAGTAGTTTCTCCTGGACTTTTGCCCTCCAAGCGCTCCTAACCACTTCCGGTTTGGCACTGCCCAGTTGGAATTAAGTTTTGCTCAGACTCTAAATTTTTCAGTATGCTTCAGTGTGCATGCATGCCTGCTTAATCACTTCGGTCGTGTCTGACTCTTTGCGACACCACGGGCTATGTAGCCTGCTAGGCTCCTCTGTCCATGGGATTCTCCAGGCAAGAATACTGGAGTGGGTTGCCATGCCTGCCCCCAGGGGATCTTCCTGACCCAGGGATCGAACATCTNGTGCATGCATGCCTGCTTAATCACTTCGGTCGTGTCTGACTCTTTGCGACACCACGGGCTATGTAGCCTGCTAGGCTCCTCTGTCCATGGGATTCTCCAGGCAAGAATACTGGAGTGGGTTGCCATGCCTGCCCCCAGGGGATCTTCCTGACCCAGGGATCGAACATCTTCCTGACGCGGGGTCGCCATCTCCTGCACTGCAGGCAGATTCTTTACCGCTGAGCCACTGCGGAAGCCCCATGCTTCAGTTTATCATTTAACAAATATGATAATGTTTATTCCCCTGCCTTTTATAATCTCAGTGTTTTCCAAAGCATTCTGCCTAATTTGATCAGGTAACATCGTGTAACAGGCATTTCCACCTGGAAGCCACAGTCCAGGAAAATTAAACCCTCAAAAGTCAGTTATCCAAGGTCACTTAACTTTTCAGCATAGGTACTGAGTCCCTGGGCTTCCCCGGTGGCTCAGTGGTAAAGAATCTGCCTGCCAATGCAGGAGACCCCGCTTCAAACCCTGGGTCAGGAAGATTCCCTGTAGGAAGAAATGGCAACCCGCTTGAGTGTTCTTGCCTGGGAAATCCCATGGACAGAGGCACCTGGCGGGCTATTGTCCATGAGTCGCAGAGTCATAAGTTAGCCACTGAGGACACTCGCATTAGGTTCCCATCTCCGTGTGTCCTCTTTCCCCGGAGACGGAGCCGGGGGTCGGGGTTGGGTGGGTGGGAAGCACTATTTTCCTCAGATACACAGACCTTTACCAATTGTTCAGGAGGTTTCCAGAAATCTGCACTACCAGCCCAAAACCATCTACTTTTTCTTATGCCAAAACAAACAAGAAACACCAGGATCCTGGAGCAACATTACCATTCAAATAAATTCTCCTTCTTCCCCTAGATTGTCACCAGGCTTTTCCCCCTGCCTGACTCTCCCAGCCTGAAGTGCTGCCCTTCCCCAGATCCTTGTCTTAGTCATAGTCATAATACACCTGGGCAGCAGATAACAGTTTCTTTTTGTCAAGATCAGGTGTGAAGTATGTTCTAGGAAATTGGTTATAAAAAGAATTAAAATGTCAAAATGTATAAATAATTTACACTTTGTAAACCAGGGGACATGAGCTGCATTCCCACTGTTTGCAAGAAAACACTTTCTTGAGTGGGAGAAGAAGGCAGTATTGTGCAGAACCCTGGAAAACCAGTGGAATGTGTCTGCATTTGACTGCACTGAGAGTGTCAAAAGAGAAAAGGGACAGACAGTTAGCATACAACATGCTGCTTTAAACATGTGCCTAAGCAGATATAAGGAAGTGGCAACCCACTCCAGTGTTCTTGCCTGGAGAATCCCAGGGAAAGCGAAGCCTGGTGGGCTGCCGTCTATAGGGTCGCACAGAGTCAGACACGACTGAAGCGACTTAGCAGCAAGCAGATATAATGGAGAAAGAACATAGGGTGAGGATCAAAAATATGTACTATATATATGAAACAAATAAATTTAAAGTGCTTATTTCTGAGGTCAGAGCTTAAACACAGCTTCTACGAATGCCAACTCTGATTAGCCACATGCTTGCTGTTTTCAAACACGTATTCAGTTTTCACCAGTAAGGTTTAGTTAGCCTCATTTTCCCAAAGACAAAATTGAGAGTTTAAAATCTAGGTAAAACGTGTCTCTGTGTGATAGCTAGTAAATGACCCAGCTGGGATTTGAACCAATGTGGAGGAAAGCCCATGCCCGTTCCACAACACCCTGATGCTCTAATAGACTGTTTATTCAACATACTAAACAGGTATGAGGTTAGGAGCCTTGCTGAGGACTGTTCTGCCTGTTCTGCCCAGGAATATTCAGAGTCTCCGAGTCTCCCCCTTAGAGAGTTCTTCTGACTGGGTGGCAGTATAAACAGACTGGTGGGGGTTCCTATTCAGAGTCCTCAAGTAAGGATTAGCAAAATCAAATGTAGTTTTATTTCAGAGCACACTGATAGGGCCCATTCTGTACCCTCAAGTCTACGTGCTCTTTTAATTATTACTTTGGTTCATCTCTTAAATACCCATAGCCTCTGTTAGTGAATTTAATTGAAAGTTCAACAATTTTTTTTCATTAATATCCTTATCTATAACAAAATCTCAATACATCTTTTATCATTATGTTCCTTTTTTACCCCTGTGTCAGATAACCAGGATGTTTTGTTTTGCTTGTTGAACCCATCTCTCTAAAGTACAAAAGTTGACAGCGGACTTTTACCTTGCAGATTGCCAACTTTGGTATAGTTTCTGTTACAGAACATAATTTCTATTTTAGAACATGAGCTCATCCTTTTGGTGAGAACGGCTCCCTAGAAAAAATATCCAAAGGAAAGCAAAGGGAAAAATAAAAGCAAAACATTCCTTTCACCCCAAAGGCCACAGACTCAAAGTTGATCATATGAAGCACTTTTTATAATGTCAGTGTATTCCAGAGGTTTCCATTTCAGAGCATTTAAGCTTATGTGAGTTTCCAATTCCATTGGAACAAGAAACAGAATTGCTTACAGGGAGAAAGAGGCAGAGGCTATTGCTGCTATCGTGAAAAAACAAGAGAGAATGACACCTATAAACTGATTAATTCCTTGATTCAAATGAAATTTAACAAACTTGCTTAAATATAAGCTTCATCAAGACTTCAGTAAAGTTTGTCTGCTACTGCTACTGCTAAGTCGCTTCAGTTGTGTCTGACTCTGTGCGACCCCATAGACGGCAACCCACCAGGCAAGAACACTGGAGTCAGTTGCCGTTTCCTTCTCCAAAGTTTATCTAACATAAGCAAAATTCACAATTGCACAAAATCCTCTCAGTATGAACAATTTTTAAAATTTCATTGTAAAAATTTGACAGCTCTAATCAACTATCTCAGAGAAATCCACAAACGTTAAATGCTCATCACTAACTCACTCCATTGTTCTTGGCTGGAGAACCCCAGGGACGGGGGAGCCTGGTGAGCTGCCGTCTATGGGGTCGCACAGAGTTGGACACGACTGAAGCGACNAATCAACTATCTCAGAGAAATCCACAAACGTTAAATGCTCATCACTAACTCACTCCATTGTTCTTGGCTGGAGAACCCCAGGGACGGGGGAGCCTGGTGAGCTGCCGTCTATGGGGTCGCACAGAGTTGGACACGACTGAAGCGACTTAGCAGCAGCAGCCCAACCAATTCTAGGAAAATCACATACCTGTTAGTATGCTGACAACATCTCCTGAGAGCCTCTAATACATAGCTCTCTCTATTTAGATGCCATCAGCGCAATTTTAGAATATTTACATCCAAATCTATTAAAAACATATAAAAGAAAAAGCTCAATTTTGGAAAAAATCAATTTGTTAAAAAATGGAAATTGCTTGAGACAAAGAGGTGAAATGATGGCAAGAGAGAAGTGAAGAGGGTTGGGTATTAGCAAACATACAGGTTGCTAACATTTCTTTTTTTAACTTATGATAGATACATTTGATGCTTTTGAACCATGGCATTGGAGAAGACTCTTGAGGGTCCCTTGGACTGCAAGGAGATCAAGCCAATCAATCCAAAAGCAAATCAGTCCTGAAAATTTATCGGAAGGACTGATGCTGAAGCTCAAAGTCCAATACTTTGGCGACATGATGCGAAGAACTGATTCATTGGAAAGACCCTGATGCTAGGAAAGATTGAAGGCAGGAGAAGAAGGGGACAACAGAGGATGAGATGGTTGGATATGGCANGCAAATCAGTCCTGAAAATTTATCGGAAGGACTGATGCTGAAGCTCAAAGTCCAATACTTTGGCGACATGATGCGAAGAACTGATTCATTGGAAAGACCCTGATGCTAGGAAAGATTGAAGGCAGGAGAAGAAGGGGACAACAGAGGATGAGATGGTTGGATATGGCATCACCAACGTGATGGACATGAGTTTGAGCAAGCTCTGGGAGTTGGTAATGGACAGAGAAGCCTGGCATGATGCAGGCCATGGGAACGTGAAGAGTCAGACATGACTGACCAACTGAGATACTCGAGGATGTTTATTTACAGGAGAAGAATCCCAAAGAGACAAAGGAGCTGAAAAGAGCAAGAGAGGCAGGTGATAACTGATGAAGCAAACTCACTTAGCAAAATGGCAAGATCATTACACCAGGCGAAAGTACAAGAAATGGGACAGAAAGGACTTCAAGAGATACTGGTACAGAAAAAAGACGGAGTGGAGGACCTGAGAGTTCAGCAAAGGAAAAAAGAAAGAGGAGGACTTCCTCTCATTTCCTGGCCTCTGCTTTAATAAGGACTCTTTCTGACCCTCCAACTCATGATTCATTTATTTATTCATTCATTGACTACATATTTATTCATTGCATATTACATGTCAGATACTGTTTTGGCACCCAGGATGTAGCAATAAAGCAGTCAAATAAGCCCTTGCTCTTAAGGAACTTATATTCTATGGAGGGAGACAGACAGTAAACAAATATATATTTATTCAGGGTCATTCAACAGAAAAGAGATGTTAGATATATGTTCTTTATATCTTGCATTAAAGGAACAGGAGAATGATTTTACAGGTTTTTAGGAGTCCACTGTGGCTCCTTTGCCTGTGTGTGAAAGGGCTTTCTTGGTGGCTCAGGTAGTAAAGAATCTGCTTGCAATGCAGGAGATCCTGGGTTTGATCCCCGGATCGGGAAGATTCCCTGGAGAAGGGAATGGCAACCTACTCCAGTATTCTTGCCTAGAGAATTCCATGGACAGAGGAGCCTGGTGGGCTACAGTCCATGGGGTCACAAAGAGTCAGATATGACTTTGCCTGTGGGTACTGAACTGTAACTTCCTCCAATTTTAAAGGAAACCTGGAGGAGGTAATGGCAACCCACTCCAGTGTTCTTGCCTGGAGAATCCCAGGGACGGGGGACCCTGGTGGGCTGCCGTCTGTGGGGTCACACAGAGGCGGACATGACTGAAGCGACTTAGTAGTAATAGTAGTATTCAGGGTCAAAATCTTAACTGCTTTCCCCTACTCTACACCCAACTCATCTCTCCACATCCTCAGCTCTAACATGTGGTTAATGCTAGCCTCATAAACTTAAAAAATTAAGCTCAAACTGCGGACCTTGCTTAGAGATAAGCAGGCCTGACTCTGAGTGATATATCAGCCTCCCTAGGTTTCCTCTTGATTCTGAAGGCTCATTCCACTGTGAAAAGGCAATAGATGAGAGGCTGGAGAACAGGGAGAGAAACTCAACAAGGCTTTCCTCTCAGACTCTCCTTACCCAGGTACTCATGTTCATTACAGCAGTAACTCTGCTCACCTACTTTGGGAAGGCCAAATGTTAGGGTCTATAGAAATGACAGAAATGGGTAAATCCTTAAGAAGATTCAATAATAATTATTCTGATAATTAACACTGAGTACTTCCTACTTGTCAGATACCTCAAACACTTCACATGTTTTCTCATTTAAGCCTCGTGTTAGCCTTGTAAGATGGGTGATAATATATATATTTTCAGGGTAGGAAACAAAATACTGAAGAGGTCAAGAAATGTTCCCAAGGGAGCAAGGTAATGAGTGCTACTGATTCAACTTGAGAGCTCATGGGCTGAACCCATTCTGCCTCCCCCATTTTATCAGTTTCTCAGGACTGCCTTCTCAAAGTACTACACACTGAGTGGCTTAAAGCAGAAGAACGGTCAGTTCAGTTCAGTCGCTCAGTCGTGTCCGACTCTTTGCGACCCCATGAATCGCAGCACACCAGGCCTCNTGGGCTGAACCCATTCTGCCTCCCCCATTTTATCAGTTTCTCAGGACTGCCTTCTCAAAGTACTACACACTGAGTGGCTTAAAGCAGAAGAACGGTCAGTTCAGTTCAGTCGCTCAGTCGTGTCCGACTCTTTGCGACCCCATGAATCGCAGCACACCAGGCCTCCCTGTCCATCACCATCTCCCGGAGTTCACTCGAACTCATGTCCATCGAGTTGGTGATGCCATCCAGCCGGTATCGTCTCACAGTTCTGGAGGCTAGAAATCAGAAACCTAGGTGTTAGCAGCACCATGCCCCACGCCCTTGAAACCTGCAGAGGAATCCTTTCTGGCCTCTTCCAAGCATCTGGTGGTTTGCTGGCAATCTTTGGGATGCCTTGGCTTGCAACTGCATGACTCTCATCTCTGAGGCAGCGTCCCAATTGATCTGCCTGCCTTCAGTTCATCCCCCTCCAGTCCATTCTGCAGTGTGCATTCTGGATTAGTCTCTCTAAACATAAATCTAATCATGCCACATTTTGCTTTTCATTCTTTGGGGGTTCCCTGTTACCTTCAGGAGAGAATCAGGTAGGTTGCATATCATACCCTCATTTCCAACATCTAGACATCTAGACCCTGCTGAACTCTCTACCTCATCAATTTGCCTTCTTGCTCTGCTTCCCTTAACACATTACATACTCGCGCGCACGCGCGCGCACACACACACACACACACACACACAGGCTAATTTCTTCTTTGTACATGCAGTGTTTTCTCTTTTCTTTCTCTACCCTTTATAGTTCCCTCTCATCTTTCAAAATATTGTCTTAAAGTTATGGGTTTCCTGACATTCTATTTATTTACTTGTCTGTTTCACAGTGCCTTATGTTGGGTTGGCTAAAAGTTCATTTGGGTTTTTCCATTATATCTTATGGGAAGACCCAAATGAACTTATTGATCAACTCAATAATTCTGCATCACCAGTACCTGGCACAGTGTCTGGCACATATAAACTGCCCAACAAAATTTACTAAATGAATAATAAAATAAATGAATGAGTAAGTGAATGAATGAATGCAAGAGATGAGAAGGAGAAAAGCTAAAGAAAGGTTTGTTTCCCCAACCCCCCCCAGTGGGAGAGGAGCGTTCTTAGTGAAATAGTTATAATCATCTCATTTAAAGAAAGTGATGTCATTTTCCAAGAGTGGGTACATATTTAGATATTCTGTGTAGATTTCAAAAAGCAAAATTAGCACAAATATTGGAGCAGACACTAGATCATCCTGCGTCACGTACCCTTCCAGTGGCCATTTTGCATGCCATTGTTGTGACTATAAAGCTGTGGGATACTTCACAGAGCTGGAAACTCCTGTGCACAGTACAGATTGAAAGGGAGAGAGCCACTCCAATTTTTCCCTGGTGGCACTGCACTCGCTGAAGCCTTGACCACCCCCTCAACCCATGGCCGCCCAGAGAGTCAAGGCAACGCTACTTAGAAGTAGCATGGGACCGATTCTAACAAACGAAACACAGAAGAAAGAAAACTAGAGAGACAGATAGATTGCTTGTCCTTCCTACCCTTTGCCCCCGGTGCCTGTTCTGGGATGTAATAATTTAAAATAGCCTCTCTGGAAATCTCCCAAGAATTCACCCGCTTGTGTTTGCTCTCCTTCCTTTATTTCCCCTTCTCTCATGTCCTTGGGATTGTACCAACTGATAAAATGTTAGTATCTAAGTGTTTGCCATGGGCTCTGTTTCTGGGTTATACAAGAAATTTTTAGAAATTTTCAGATATTAAATATATGATGTATTATGAGGAACACAAGCAGATTAAACAAAAAAGTATTTACAGTGAAAACATTCATTTACATTGGTTTATGGTTGGACACTGGGACAGTAGTTGTAGGGAACAGTTGCTACAGAAAGAATAAAGAAGAAATGGAGAACGAAGAGTCAAGCAACAGAGATATAGTCAGTCTCCCTGTGCAGAATCAACGAGATAATCAGAAACACATGCCTATGGTGAGTACAAATATATTCCCCAAAGAGCTAAGTTTCCACTAAAGGAGCAGATACCAAGGTGATTTTCTTCCATTGTGTCTGTTTATAACTTAATGTGCTCTCTATATTATGAGATATTGAAGTATTAGATTCCAGGAAAATAAAGAAATCCATTGAGTGACCTATTTCAGTGAAGATAACTGAAACTGTCTTCAGTTTATACATTACATTGAAATAATTTTAAGAAACAGCACAAGCAATGAATGTTGAGAGAAAACCCAGAAGAAATGACACAATTTACATCTGCTTAGCAAGGCTCTTTGGAAGCTCAAATGGAAAAAAGAATTAAAATTTGGCCAGAAGAGCATTTCCTCACTATGGAAAGTTGGCATATTCTATATATCATGATCTCAATCTGTACCAAAAACAGTTTTAGACATTGAACCAGATCCCAGTTAGAAAGGTGTAAAGAGCACAGTCACTCACCTTTAAATATTTGCTACTACAGAACCTTCTATTACTTGGCAGATAAAGCACAAAAGTTTCTCTCTGAGAAACAGCTACAACCAAATCGACTGGGAAATACTTATTGCTTATTCATGAAAGTATGAAAACTATGATTCAAGAAGCACTCTGTGAGTATACTTTGGTTTTAGACTGTTTATGCCTGCAAACACTACAGCATTCATTGAAACACTTTTTACAAATGTTCTCAAGTGGATTCTTTCAGATTTTTTTTTTCTTTTTTTCAGATTTATAAACTCAGACCCAACTTACACTTCTGGAAGGGGCAGTTTAAATGCAGTTTAAAGTTTAAATGTACTGCTTCTTAAGCATTTCTTATTTCCTAGTATTTCTTTAGGTCTGAATATCTGAAGAGGATCATAGTTTCTCCCACACAGACAACCACACATACATGTACACACAATTCTTTGCATAAAATGCTTGGGTTTGGCAGACATCTTATGCCTCCAAATACTTTCTGGAATCTGTGAACCTTAGGTCAAAGCCAGATGTTTTAGATAACTTTAATAATCACCTAAAGATGGATGGAGTCAAGTAAGGGAAAGCCCTAGTAACATGAATATTTTGGTTTGACAATAAAATAACAAACCCCAAAATTTATAGCTAGAAACAATGCTTCTTCTAACTAATGCCTAAAAAGCTATATTTTAGGTCTTGTGGGAAAATCTAGGTAGCGTTTCATCAGTTATCTTTTTAATGAGCTTCTTAAGTAGCTGCTTTTGAGAAGGATCTATGTATAGACTCCAAAGACATTTCTTTCTTCATTTTAGCTATCTGATAGAATATTTAATCTTCAGAAAGGGATTTGTGATTCTTTTCTGGAACATATATTGCAAGGAGAACTCATTTATATTTAACCAACCTCCACATGACACTTTCTGGCTCTAAACCAACGGTTGGCCCAAGTAAAGTTGAAAATAGAGGTACACAGTGAATGTTTGGAAGTTCAGTTTTCATATCTATTGAGCTTCTGAACTGTAACTGTGATTTCAGAATCTTGTCTATAGTTAAAATATTTAAGACTGTGGGAAAAAAAAGCATCTTGTGTTAGGCATTTTTAGTGAAGAACATTCTAGAGTGAATGTTTTACACCAGCAGCCAGTAAGTTTCAGATGGTTTATAAGTGGCAGAAGGTCCAAAGCTAAAATGTAATTTTCTGTGACAGCCTACAAATAACAGTTAACATATGCCTAAGTTACAGGCAACAGCAGGAGTCCATTGTAAAGTCAAGTAGTGAGTAAGAAAGGCTGTAAATTAATGAGTAAAAAACTTTTTATCCAAATTCTTAGCATAAAATGTAAGTACTTAAAGAGCAAAACCATCTCAAATATTTTTAAAGAAATTACACTCACTGGAAACAAACAAGAAATGACTTTCAAAGTCAAAGTTTATACCCATCATGAATTTGATGTGTTAAAAACACAAATAAGGGTTATGTTAATGATTTTATAAATTAATAAAAAACACAAATTCCTCAATTACTTTAGGGAATTTAATACTTGATTCACACTTGCCATTGAAGTTTCATCTAGATGTGTTCCTAGTTTTA
The DNA here is from genome assembly GCA_006410675.1 of Oreotragus oreotragus. Classification (NCBI taxonomy): domain Eukaryota; kingdom Metazoa; phylum Chordata; class Mammalia; order Artiodactyla; family Bovidae; genus Oreotragus; species Oreotragus oreotragus. Next base: position 17,309 of record SJYX01002115.1, read on the forward strand.
TTATTTGCTTTTTTGGTCATATTTCTTGGTCAAGATATTTCTTGACGCTGCTGATATAAAGTCACTCAAACGTTTTCAAATTTTCTTTGTTCAAATCTGATATTATCTTGCGTTTCATTTAGTTCTTTCAACTGTGGTTTCACAAACTGTTATTAGAGCTTTGAATTTACTTTTATTTAGAGAATCAGCACTGCAATAGGGACTAGATGAATGTACCATGTCGTAATACTTGCCTAAACTGCCTTGAGTGTCATCATACCTATATTACCAATCTTAAAGGGTTATATGTCTGAAATGAAATATGTGAAAGGTTTCTTTTTTTTTTGTCAACAACATTTTCTCTTTTTAATTTTCAAAATTCTTGTTAGTGTGAAAGTTTTTAAATCAAGATGGTATGGTGTTAGCAATGATGGTAGCAGTAAGTTGATATTTAACAAGAAATTCTACTCCAAACAATAACCATGATCACAGAATCTACCTAGCTCTACAAATGTAAGCTATTGCTTACATAAATTATATTACTACACTACCTGCTGTAGCATAGAAATCAGTGATTTTGTTATCATGAATATTTGTGCCTGTTTTTCTGTTTTAGGCTGGTTTGTTTTCATTTCACTAACAGGCACAGAGTGGTATAGTAAAAGAAAAACTGTGTATTTCCTTGTGTTTTTTATTTTATTCAATACTTAACAAGTAAGATTAGTAAAGTTAATTAGGATAGTATAAATATAAAATCATCTATATTTTCCTAATTTTATAAGCAATAAAAAGCACTGTGTCAATTCTTTTGAAGAAATCTATTACACTATTTTAAAATGCTTCAGAAATAAATATATTGCTATAGAAATGTGCTCAGCAATCAAATAGACATAACCAATTAGAAAATGTAATTTTGGAGTAACTTGGAGTCTAGAATGGTCTGGCCATTCATACAGACTACCTTGAGAAAAGAGACAGTCAGTGTTTGCCAAGTTTTATGAATCTTTGATTTATGTTCCCAAACTGTAAATCTTCGAATCTCTTAGAACCCCAATTTTAAGAAAGAATTCACATCATCCCCATCCCCTCCAAATGGTCTATTTCATTTAGCTGAAACGAAGTGAAATTCTGAGAGAGAAAATAATGACCAGGACTCTCCGGAAGTAAAAAAAGAAGCTGAAGCTAGCATGTGTTTCGCTGTCATAAGGTCACTCTCTGGGCTGTGTATACTCTGGATCCTTTTCAGACCTCATGGAAGTTAATTTTAGCCTTACAGAAGGAACAGAGAGAAGCAGACTGCTATCTTTGCTGAAAATGTCAAAGCTAAGCTTACCTCCAGCCTTACCTTTCCAATTTCCTGTGCATTGTCAGAGAGAAGGAAGCACTGCTTGTCCAGGAAGAATCCTTTGGTGCATCCGCTTGCTTGGGCTTTGGTGGGTGTGTTTGGGGCAGCCCTGGGGCCAGCAGCTGCAAGCTTCTTTGTCCCCCAGAGTGTCAGAGTCTGGTAGAAGAGACAGATTGCCACCACCAAGCCCACCAAGAAGGGCCGGGAGCAAAATCGCCGACGACAGAGGAACATTAGACGACAGATCATGACCAGTTTAGCTTCACTTGGCCCCTGTCCACGTTGCCGGAAAAGTCATAGCAGCTTTTTTTTTGTCAGCATGAAAAAGACCAAACTGTCTTCTTTTTCCACAACTTTAAATCACATCAAGATAGCGCCATCTCCACTTAAAAAAACTTTCCGAAGCGTCCTGCCAAAGAATCACAGATCCCAAAAGCCTGAGGCGGTTAGTAAGAGCCCTTCCATGGAGGACAGTAAAAAGTGGCCCGCCTGGCTTAAGAAAAAAAAAAAAAAA
>SJYX01002115.1:21397-32725 GCA_006410675.1 Oreotragus oreotragus
CCCCGGCCGGCGAGAAGGCGGGGCTAAGGCCCGGGCTCCCCGGTCCCAGGCTGGGGTGGGAGGGTTGGGGGCGGCCGGAGCGCTCTGTGAGCCCCGCATCTGAGACGCCTGGCTTCCCCAGACTGGAAGCAACATTGCTCATTTCCCCCTGAGATGTGGCTGATCACCCAGAGCTGCAGAATTTTAAATATATATTTGATGTCTCTCCCCTTATGTAATTTCTTTTCCCTAATCCAGCACTGGAAAAACAAGTAGGCTTTCATCAACTGATGACAAAGGTCGAGGTTCGGAAGTGTAAAGCAGACTCAGTGCGTGAGTTGGGAGGATCTTCACTTGAGGGGACTGTGGTCACCGCTATGGGGATAAGAGGGTCACGGGGACTTTCTGGACCTCAGCCCGTGAAAGTCCGTTTTATGCACTGATTTCACTGGAAATTGTCTATGATCTTTTTTTTCTGCTCTGAACCCAACTCCTATCACATCATTACTCCTCTCCTGGACTAAACTGAAGCTTTAATTGCCTGACGCTGGGTTCCCCCAAGGACTGGATTGTAGCTGACATTGGTAACTTTTGCTGAGCAGAAAGGGGTACACAGCGGACTTTGTCTAGAAGTCAACTCAGTCTAATGCTATACAGAGTGCCACCAGGAACCCTTGGCAAGGCAAATCTGCAGACTCCATCCACTTGTGCAGAGTCAGCTGAGGACATTCCACAAAGAAAGCAAACTGGCTAGTGCCTGTTGCTCACCTCTCTGGATACTCAGGGCTTGCTTAGGCTCATAGCAAACATTCTTCCATGGCTCCTCTAAATAGGTTCTTGTGACCTGTTTCTGACCCAAACTTGGTTCTGTGAGCTGTTTTCCTGTGAGGCCACACCCCTTAAGTGATCCCATCCCTTTAGGCACGCTCTTGTCACTTATATTTTGTGAGACGGAGCGCCCCCTACGGGTGTCTTGCTATTATAGATTCAGAGATTAGGGCATCTTCTCTAGCTTAAGAGACCACCAATACTTGAACACCTTAAAGCTTCAAAGAATAAGCATGCACACTAAAGCTAGATTTACCTCGAACTCTTGCATATATCCCCTCCAGTGTGTTTAATATTGCTTGATTTATAGATTCAGAGTTCTCAATCCCATGACCAATGAAGGCACAGAGGAAAATGAAGTGGCATTCGACTTTCAGAAGCCAAGGGAGTATGAAGAGATAGATTGTTGGAACAGCAGTGTTGGAAGATACAGTTTTGGTACATGCAATGTAATTGAGAGACAGTAGGAGTTATGAGATCTCTGAATTGGAATTGTCCCTGTGTTGATGTGATCCAAGGTGAGACCAAGTTCTTCACTAGATGAAAAGGCATGGACATGTATTTCTATCAAGGCAAACAGTCTGAAGACTGAGCATGAGGAAGCCAAAGTGTTATTTTGCTGCTGTTGCTGCTGCTAAGGCGCTTCAGTCGTGTCTGACTCTGTGCGACCCCACAGACGGCAGCCCACCAGGCTCCTCCGTCCCTGGGATTCTCCAGGCAAGAACACTGCTGTTTGGGGGCATCATTAAATTGCTGAGTACAGGCTATGAGAGAAAGCACAAACCAGATGCTAAAATCATATTGTCTTTGAGCTGGGAGAAGTGAAAGACAACAGCATAGTTAATTTTACAGCTAAACTTCAAATAACAGGAATCAAAAAGAAGATGGCAAATTAGTGTTTTAGAAATGATACCGGCAGATTGAAAAACCCAATTTTCCATTTTAACCACTGAGTCTGAGGGAGTGAGAGAAGACAGTAAATAAAACAGTATCTGCAGAAGTGGGAAAAGGGATAGTTAAGAGTGGGACGGTAGGAAGAGGTGGAAAAAACGATACAGATAGACTCAGGGAGTCCATTGACAACATTTGAAGTGGCCCCAATCTGGATAGAATCATGGCACTGCCTCTTATCACTGGCTTTAAACTAGTGCTTTGTGAAATGAAGATAATATTAGTGCTTCCTTTGAAGTGTTGTTGAAGTGACTAGATGACAGAATGTCTGAGTTCTGTACACATGTGTTGGAAGAATGCATGCTGTTAGGTCTTTGATCCTGGGGCTGAGCTCAGGATCTGTTTTGGTGGCAGATACATGAACAGATAATTATCAAATAATGTGCCTCTTGGAGAAGCCTCCAAAGCAAACACAAGCACTTGGTATTAGTCCTCTTTCCTTTATTCTGTGAAGTGGGGTTGGGTGGTTGATGCTGGTTTGGGAAAATGAGAGCAAGTGTGGGATGGGAGTGAGTAGAAGGTGGAGGCTACAGGTGGGAGGTATCGATGCCCTAGTTGCGATGGAAGGTGAAGTAGCATGTGTTAGAGTCTGGAAGCATCAGAACAGGGAAAGTGAAGACAGAGAGTAAATTGGTTTAGTGAGAACAGTAGAAGGGTAATACGCAGAAGCCGTATATGAACCTGTGGATTCTGGCAGTGTTTCAGACTGAATGTTTTTGTGCATACAATTTCATAAAGTACCTCTTCTCCTAAATCATTTCAGTATTCAACAGCCTGTATTTAAGTAGCATTAACCTGGGCCAATAGAGTGGCAGGTCTTTTAGAATTCTATCAATTCAAGGTTGGATAAGCAATCTTCCTCTTTAAAATTCTCCAACACAAAAGATACTCTTCTATCAAACATATGTTTCATTTTGGTTTGGGTATGAAATGGAGGTGAAGAGGGAGGTTAAATTTAATAGCTGTTGTGTGAAAAAGTTACTTTAAAATTGTTTTATTTTGTAAACTAGAGAAATAAAGCTGTCTCTAATAGAGAAGTTTCTGATATCTGATCAGGAACTTTGGGAAAGTCATTTCTCTCTTTGAGTGTCAGCTTAGTCATAACATATGGACTTCAGTGATTGCCAAGCTCAAAGGTCACCTAAGGCTCCAAGATTGTGCTCATAGGGATATAATTTTGACATGGATTTCCTCTCCGTTGTATCCTGATAAGAAGAGGAAATCTTCAGATTCTGGGCCCTCTTGGTTTCCTGCAAGGCTTTCTTGTTCAAGAAGGCTCCTGACTATATGTAAAATCCAGCTTTCTTGTTCAAGAAGGCTCCTGACTATATGTAAAATCCAGCTATACATACTAGTGGTGATGCTGTGAGTTAAGTTCTGGGGGTGCTGTCAGCCACGTCTGATTACTCACTTTCCAGTACCTCCGCCCTAGAGGATTTGTCTGACCTCTTCCTAGCTCCAACCACCTCTCTTCTAATACTGCCTATGGAACTTGCCCCATAAGCTGCAAATGTAACAGGAAGCTTTTAAATCATGAACTACATATTTAATTTTTGCTATGTAAAAACATCATTCCAGGGGATGTAGAAAACAGAAAACATATGACAAATACCATAAATGACTAAAATATAGTAAACACAATGGCAAATTGGTCAGGATAGAGTAACTTCTGTAAAAAGTAACCATGAAATCTCAGTGGCTTGATGAAACAGAAGCTCATTTTGCACTCATATCATTTTCCAGTGCCAGTTTCTATTAAGACATTTTGTACCAAAGGTCCTTCCACCCAGTGACTTGGATACCCGCTGAGATCCTCTGCATCATACTAGCAGATGAAAAATGATAAAGGCATGGAGAATTATGTGACAGGTCTTTTGGGACCAAGCTTCAAACTGGCATATATACTGTGGCCCACATTCTGTTGCTCTGAGCCCCCTCATACGGACCCATCTAACTGAATCTTAGGTGGAATATGAGGAAAAGGAAAAGCGGCTGGTGCACATATGACAATCCCAGCCACAACTAAGGTGGAGATAAGTCAAGTGCCATGAAGAATCATAATCAGGAGTTCACCTCTTTTTTTAAAAATTAATTATTTTTTATCAAAGGATAACTGCTTTACAGGAGTTCACCTAACTTTTGAGAGGTGATAAGGAAAGCTTCAGGAAAATGGCAGTTTCTCAACTTGACCTTGAAAAGTCACAAATATTTCAACTGCTGAAGGTTTTAGGTCTTAGTGGGAGACCACTAAGGATAAAAGGTTTCCCAGGTGGCACTAGTGGTAAAGAACCCGCCTGCCAATTCAGGAGACATAAGAGACATGGGTTCGATCCCTGGGTTGGGCAGATCCTTGGAGGAGGGCATGGCAGCTCACTCCAGGATTCTTGTGTGGAGACTCCCATGGACAGAGGAGCCTGGTGGGCTAAAGCCCATAGCGTTGTAAAGAGTCAGACAAGACTGAAGCAATAAAGCATGCATGCACACACTAAGGATAAAACTGGAGAGTTTGATTCTGATCAAGGATGGCTATAATTTCTAAGTTAAAGGGTTTATTTAGCCATCTGTAGGCAGGGATCCTGGTGGGCTAAAGCCCATAGCGTTGTAAAGAGTCAGACAAGACTGAAGCAATAAAGCATGCATGCACACACTAAGGATAAAACTGGAGAGTTTGATTCTGATCAAGGATGGCTATAATTTCTAAGTTAAAGGGTTTATTTAGCCATCTGTAGGCAGGGATCCAGAAAGTTCCTTCCCCAAATGATTTATTAATGAAGATATTATGGTAACTGTCAGACTAGGAAGACCATTATTTATGATTATCTGAATATACTGGTTTATTACCACTATCTTTAGTTATAAACTCACAAAGCAAAATATTTTTTGTTTTTTTAGGGAGAATAAGGACAATAACAGGCTTTCCTGGTGGCTCAGATGGTTAAGAACCTGCCTGCAATGCGGGGGACCTGGATTCAATCCCTGGGTTAGGAAGATCCCCTGGAGGAGGGCATGGCAGCCCACTCCAGCATTCTTNTTTTTTAGGGAGAATAAGGACAATAACAGGCTTTCCTGGTGGCTCAGATGGTTGAGAACCTGCCTGCAATGCGGGGGACCTGGATTCAATCCCTGGGTTAGGAAGATCCCCTGGAGGAGGGCATGGCAGCCCACTCCAGCATTCTTGCCTGGAGAATCCCTATAGAGTAGCTTGGTGGGCTATACAGTCCATGGGGACAATAACATGGGTCAAGTTTATGGGGTTACTCTCAAGAGGTGCAAAACATATGCAAGATTGAACAGAAAAGTCTATGTGCAATGTCATATTCTTGCCTTAGTGCCGTCACTGTCCTTGTGGAGGAAAATGCTGCACTGGTTTAAGGTCTGTGCAGACACCTGGTCATGTGTTGTCTCCCAGAGCCACATAAACGCAGAGCACTAATTTATATCAGGTTTAGGATCATGCGTTCTTTCACTTGTTTTTAGAACTTTACATCTACCGCTCATGGTAATGAAAAACCAAAAGTTCAGTCTGCAATTAGGCTGAGGTCTGGTTCTTGATATGCTGGAGGAGTATGAACAGAAATCCTAAAAAGACTTGCAATTTTCCTGCAATTTCTAATGCAGTCAACATTTAATTTTTTGTTGTTGTTCTGTAGCTAAGTAGTGTCCAACTCTTTGCAACCCCATGGACTGCAGCACGCCAGGACCGTCTGTCCTTCACTATCTCTGCATTTGCTCACTCATGTCCATTGAGTTGATGATGCCATCCAACCATCTTATCCTGTCACTCCCTTCTCCTCCTGCCCTCAGTCTCCCAGCATCAGGTCTTGCCTCTCTCCTAATCATTATATGAAGTCACTTTTTTGTACAAATCTATGGATTTCAGCTTAAGACTACTGAAACTTTATGGGGCTTTTTGTGCATTAAAAAAAAAAATTCTCTCTTCCTTTGTAGTGGTTAAAACCACTACAGGCTAAAACCACACTCTAGGCTGCTGAATGGTGAGCTCAGGGTTTGCAGATATCTGGGAATTGCATTAAAGGGTAGAAGAGGCTTCCCTCAGGCACAGCATTTATTCAATTTACACATGGAAATAAAATACTAGAGTGAAAATCTTCATTTTCCTACTATCTTTTCCTTGATTCACGTTTGTTTGAACAGACACATTCTATAGTCTCTAAATTCCTAGATGAACAAAAGAGTCCAGATAGACTTCATCCTCCAGAGTAAGTGCTTATCATTTTAAATAGTCCACCAGATCAGTGTTCCTGAGCATATAAATCTCCTGGAGATTCCATATGAGCACATTGCGGGTGCCCTTTTGAAATGGGATGTTCAGTGGGATGTACTCTCACCAGCTCTCTGTAGTTATTGACCCGTCACTCTATTTTTCACAAATTTCTGTTACCATAGGCATTTTGAATATGCTTGCACTAGTATCCAAGATGAGTTTTTAAAACCATATTCTGTTCTGTCTTCTAACTACTAGTGTACTTATATCTCTTTACAGCAGAAACTGCTGACTGAAACTGTTTAACTCACTTTCCTATTATTGTAGCATCTATCAGCATCTTTTTGCGAGTAATTAAAAAATTCCCATTTCGTAAGGTTTATACATCATAAATTCACATATTTTTCCATATCATTGCCATTTTCCCACGAGAACTATTTCATATCCTGGTAACATGTAACCCAGTGGGGGCAATTTTGTCTCCCAAGGGGCATTTGGCATTGTATAGAGACTTCTCTGGTGGTCAGAACTTGTGGACCCAGGGGAGATGCTACTGACATCTATGTAGATGCCAGGAATGTGCTAAACATCCCACAGTGGACATGAGAGGACACCACAACAAAGAATCGTCTGGTTAAACCTTAGCCAACAGTGCTAAGGTTGGGAAACTAAAATTTACCAAAGGAAGGGCTTGTTGCACTATTTCCCTATGTGGCTGCCAAAAATGGTCTGTTACCTCATTTAGAATAGTGAGTCCCTGAGCGGCTTGTGGCAATCACACAATTAGCTCCATTGGGATTTTAACCATTTCTTGAATGTGTAATTATACTGCTCCTCCAAACAAATGCAATTTGGGCACATCATTTCCTTTCAGCCTTCCAAGTTTGCTTTTAAGATTCACATCCTCTACATAGGTAGAATGGTAAATATTTAAACCAATGAATTGTATCTCTACAATGTTTTACTCTCCTTTGGATATAAACTTACATCTTGGCATACAGCCAGAATTCCTAAGCTTTTATCAATTAATACATAAAACATGAACAAATTTCATTTGTTATATCATACAATCAAATTACATTAATTAGAAATTTCATTCCTCTTTTCTGCTGATTTACAGCATAATATTCCTTGGAAACCATGATAAATTATCTCAAGATAACCATTCTTTTTAAAAATGTAACCACAGTTCAATCATCCATTTTTATTTTCAGAAAACGAAAAGTATTGAAAATTTGCCAGCACTACGTTTGTTCCCTGAAAGACTGATGCATGTAATGGGGGATGGGAGGGATAGGTTTGGTCTTCCTACTCCAATGAAGGCTGGCATTCATTTAGTCAATCTAAGTGACTAGGAAGGAAATGTTCTTTGACAGAGTATGATTCTTTGGTTACATGTATACCACACAAAGTCTAAAGATTACATCTATATTTAAATCATATTTTCTCTTATATATAAGCTTATTTTTTGTTTTGCTTTCAACACATAAGGGGATTCTTTTTCAAACACTTACAAATGACAACCATTGGAAAAGTGAAAAAATCTTTTGGTACACTTGGAAACCCATGAAAAAAGTATCTTTATAATCAATGCCTCAAACTATTCAAGAAAACAATTATTTGTCATATTAAAGATAAATGTACAAATTCATCAAGGAATAAAAAATCGATAAATTCTAGTGGAACATACTAGGGAGGTCACCTTAAAAGCTTCTATTAGGCTAGTTATAAGATTAGCAAAACCATTCTAATGAACTGACTCATATTTACATTCAGGGTTATATAGAAATATTTCTGCCTGGTCCCTTGTATTCCATTTGACCTAGATAGCTTTTTAAAGTTATCTAGTACCAATTATAATTGTTCTTATTTTAACATATTAGCATGGAAGGTCCCTCTACTAGAGTAGGTTTAATGGTGCAAAAATAATTAAAATATGGTTACTGTTTTTTTTCTACAAGCAATATTCAACTTACGAATGCTTTAAAATAGTTCATCATTAAAGACTAGCAAGTATACACCTTCCTGTGAAAAATTACTCTTAGTCATTAACAGGCCAGTAGAAGTGAGGCATGAGAATATGCTGCACACACACTACAGACATTACTCAAGCTCACTTCTCACATTGGCTTCTGAATTTATAATGAGCCACAGAAAAATGACTATATATATTTTTTTTGGGTTTTTTTTTGGTCGCACTGGGTGGCATGATGGCTTTTAGTTTCCCCTACCAGGGATGGAACCCAGGCCCTCTACACTGGGAGCCCAGAGTCTTAACCAATGGACCACCTTAAAGTCTCGTAATGTTCTCTTTACAGTCTCCTTTGACAGGAGTGATAAAAGTAAAAGGCTCTGAAAATTTTATTAATTATTAAGTTTCTTTCAAATATACATTTTAATATGTCTAAACTTCTAATAATGTGTTACCAAAGTTATTTATTAAGTTAAAATACTGACTTAAAGGTATACATGACTACTTTAAAACAGAAATGGCCAGAAGAGGTTATCTCTCTTTTATCAAACTTCAGTTAAAACAATTCTGAAGTCATTTCCTCTTTAAATCACTTTAAACTTTTTCTGTTGTAGCTAAATCAAAACATGAATTAAGATCCTGGGTCAGAAATTACAATGTTTTAATATTTTACCATCTAAATAGGGAAATCTAAGAATCTTGATGAACAATTCTGATTTGTAGCTTCAAAAATTGGGAGAAAAGATTCACCTTAAATTTAGAATTTTACAGCCATTCGCAAGACTTAGTCTTAATTTTGTCATCTCTAGCTTATAATCTCAGTAAGAAAAGTGCCATGATTTAAACTTAAATAATCAGAAAGTATTCAACTGACAATATGTAAATGCTGTCACTACTCCCACTGATAAACAATTGCATGGCACAGTGAACAGACTCTGATGAATTCATGGCTCACGAATAGACTTTCACTCAGCTTTCTAGGTTCCTCCTCTGACAGCGCATTTCCCTATACCACATCTACTCATTTCAGACGACTTTTAAATTCCCAGAATGTCCATGACACTAAAACCATTTCACCTGCCTGGAAAACCATCTGTTTTTAGGCATCATTTATTTAAATAATAGCTCGTAAGTTAAATTTCTCAGTGTTCCTAGAACAATGGGTACATCCATTGATAGCACTTACCAAAATACAGCAATTACTTGTTAACATGTCTACCCTTCCCACTTCTTCCACCCACCCACAGATACACACACTCACACACACCCCTCACACACACAAATACCTTCATCTGTGTAATCTCGACATCGAAATGCTTAATGTTTGATTATAAAAATGAACATTTTTGAGGATATTCTTTTTTCTCTTAAAAGCCTTCTGTTGAAAGATTTTTTTTTAATGTGAAAGTTGAAAGCAAACACTGCAATGTCTACACATTTAAATAGAATCTTACTCCTTATGGTATATTAGACATTTGTTTTTCTAAGTCTAAAATAATTCATTATGTCAAGACTACTGCTGAGGTCTAAGGACAAAGGGCACTAACATTGTACAAAACAAAGATGGTTAAAAACCTAAAATATGTGGAATCTGCTTTGAAGGATAAAAGAGTAAAAAAAAATGAACTGCCCTAAAAAAGAATGACTGTACGTTTATCAAACACTCAGCTTCGTTTAGGCATTTCATTAAGCCATTTATTGCTTCAAATGTGTCACCATGAACATTTTAATATACACTCCACAGCAGTAAGGCCTCAATTTTCACCACCTATAAACTGTGAACCCACATTCGGATTTTTCTTATGCCACCAACTGTTACACGAGTTTTGTACAACAAAGATTTTGAATGTGTATAATACCAAAAATGCTCATATACCCCTTGAAGTAAATGTCACAAAGAATTATTAATAGTTGGCCACATTTTTTTTCTTGTATGAGGTAGTTCCATGTTTGGCCCATTATATAGATCTCATATATTAACAGGTTCCACTCATTACTAAATAATTGCACAAAATTTTGGTTTACTTCTTTATACACGCTTCAAAATATCCAACGTTTGAGCTTAAAATTTGTCAAAATGTTTTTCTGAGTGATTTGGCTAAGTAGTGGAATTCACACACTGAAAGGGACTAGCTATAGCAGCTGGAAACAGGGATGTTCCTGACTCTGACAAGAACTTTCTCTTAAAATAAGGCTGTACATAAGGCTTTTTCCTTGAACCAATTCCTATAAAACAGTAAGTTTAGAAAAGTCATTATGTATAAGATTAAACAATATCACTGAGCATCCCCAGGCAACATGCTAATAAGCTAATTGAATACTACATGATATATTATTTCTTTAGAGTTTATAAAATCTCCATGAAAATACTGAGTATCATGAAATCATGAGTACCCACAAATGAACCTAACTTAGTTTCACGGGCTGTCCAGTTATAAAATTAGACTGCAGCAGCTCAGAACTGTGGAATCTCGAAGCTGGAAGAGACCTTGAAAATCCCCTATCTAATCCATACCCTTTTGGGTAGCATTGCATAGATTTTACAGTTTTCTATATAAGTTCTAAGAGGCTCATAAGTTGTTTTGATTAAAACATAAATCTGATGGGCCCAGTACATTTCAATATAAAAGAAATATGACATAATAAGTATTTCTAAAGTTTTAAGGATTTTTCTACTGACCAGACTCAATATTATACCTTAAATAAAACTTCCACTATGCAAAGTTTCTAGTTTAAATAGCACCTATAGAATAAAACTTTCAGGATTGCTTACAGACATCCTGAAGCTGGCATCACCCTGGTTTAATAAGGGCCAGAATGATTAAATAAGTGAATTAACTGGCATACCAACAAGTGGTAAAAGGAAAAAGAGAACTGAATTTTAAGCTCCAATCCAAGGGGTCTCTCTACTTCACTTTGGCCACAGTGCCTCAAGTCAAAACAACTATGATTATTTCCGTTTGTCTGCTGTAATTAGACTTCTTTCATGCCCCTTAGACTGAAGGAAAAGCCAGGGGGATGTTTTAGAAAAATACATTTGCATTTCAAATTTACATAAAAATGTCTTTTCCTTATTTTTGTATCACAAATTCCAAGCATTATTAAAGACATAACAGATTACGCAGCATTCTGTGTCCTGGGCCTCTGTCCTTTTGAGATTATGAAAATTGGAAGCTAGTTGGAATTAAGAAATTTTCATTATTAAGTGTGTAAAGTATAAATACAAGTAATTTTTAAAAAACTTTATTTTAACACCTAATACAATTCCAATTTTAAGGATTACTTGCACAAAAAAATAAACACATTTGGTATAAAAATGTCATCACTTTAACACCCTTTCCCCTCAGCCCTCCCACCCCCACCCTCATGAACC
>SJYX01002115.1:40050-88588 GCA_006410675.1 Oreotragus oreotragus
GTGGGATGATTTGGGAGAATAGCATTGAAATATGTATACTATCATGTAAGAAACGAATCGCCAGTCTATGTTCGATGCAGGATGCAGGATGCTTGGGGCTGGTGTATGGGGATGATCTGGAGGGATGATGGGGGGTGGGTGGAGGGAGGGGGGTTCATGTTTGGGAGTTCGTGTACACCCGTGGCAGATTCATGTCAATGTATGCCAAAACCAACAGAGTGCTGTAAAGTAAAATAAAATTTAAAAAATATATAAATAAATAAATAAAATAAAATCAAGACACCTTTAAAAAATAAAAAAATAAAAATAAAATAAAATAAAATCCTTCACTGGCCTCCCGCTGCTCTGAAACTAAGAACACTGCTCTACTGGCTGTTAAGCCCTGCAAGTGCTGGGTTCTGCATGTCCTTCTCATACCACTCTTCTTCTTTTTCATGACACACCAACCACACTGGCCTCTCTCCTGGTTTAATCTGTCAGACCCTTTTCCACCTAAGACACTGCACTTGGTCCATCATCTGCTTGAAATGTTCTTCCCTAAGCTTGTCACATAGCTGGCTCTTTCTCACCTTCCAAGTCCTACCTCAGAGGTCACCTCCTTAGGACTATGCTTATCCTGATAAGCAGACTCTTCATAGCCTCCCCTGGTTATTCACTCTTTCCCCCTCTTTTCACAATGTTTATTTCCTTTATAGCACTTACCAAAATCTCCAATAATCTTTATTTAGTAGTTTGCCCTATTCACTGCCCAGCTATATCATTACTGCCCATTCTCCACCAGTGACCACCCATATCTGGAGATCTAGGAATATGTGCTGAATGAGTGAAAGTTATACTCTCCCACTATGTAGCACTGTACAGACAGAAGTACCACTGTTTACTTGGTAAAGGATCTGTAATTAAAAATTATTATATTTTGACACTTACACTATATCCTGTCCATTCACCTCTGCAGCACAGAGCAGTCTAACCTTCCATATGTTAAATGCTACAGGAATTTAATGAGGGTGCATAATTGATTTTTAACATTTTAACAATTATTTATTCATGAGAAATGATGTTAGTGAGAGAAGTAAAACAAGAAGCTAAGAGTTAACTCTTAACACGATGATTTCCAGGGCTTAGCAATTCTCAGATAAGATGAATATACTCAGAGAAGTCTGAACTTGAAGAATAATTATGGCATAATTGCTAAAACTAAGTGTTCACATGGAAAAGTAATGGAAAAATGTTTCTCAGCTTGGGTGGTGAGTGGGGATTGGGGTCGAGAGGAAAACTGGCATTTGACAGAACGCTTTACCATGTGGCATTTGGTCTCAGCCTCTGGAGTTGGGGATGAAGATGAGAGGAAATTACTTCCACAGGAATACCAAGAGAACAGAGTAACAAGCAATAAAAGTCAAGGACAGAACCCTTTCGAACACCAACCACTCTAAGCAATACCCAATGAGACTGAGAAAGGCCAGGAAGGTGGGAGGATGATGAATTAACATAAAATCTCAAGAAGGATGGATTATACAATAAGGATATCATGGTCACCTGGAATAGCAATGAGTATTTAATGAGACACAAGGAGAAAGAGGCGGGGGAAGGGAAGTAAAACAAAGGAAAGGGGAGGGAAAGGATGGGACAGAGACAGGAAAGAGTAGAGAAAAGACAAAAGGCAGTCTTAGAAATAAATCATGAGAGAATGGGGGGGGAAACAGGTTTAACTTGGCAGAGCTGAAAGGGATGCAGTGGCTTCAGGAAAGCAGAAAACTTGTTAGAGAAATGAGATGAAGTGAGTTTATTAAAGAGTGAGGGTCTACTATCTATTAAAGAGTGAGAGGTGTGTGTGTGTGTGTGTGTGTGTGTGTGTGTGTAGATAGAGAAATGAGATGAAGTGAGTTTATTAAAGAGTGAGGGTCTACTACCTATTAAAGAGTGAGGTGTGTGTGTGTGTGTGTGTAGAGAAATGAGATGAAGTGAGTTTATTAAAGAGTGAGGGTCTACTATCTATTAAAGAGTGAGGTGTGTGTGTGTGTGTGTGTGTGTGTAGATAGATATAGGTAAACATACAGAGACAGATGTAGATATGTGTATATATGTAAACAGATGTACCTATATTTGTCTCTGTATTTCTATCTCTCTCTGTTGAAAGAGAGAAAGAGAGCCAGAGAGCAATTGATCCAATCTTCCTGGAAGGCACAAATCAATATTGTGATTTTACAGATAAGGAAACTGAAGTTCCAGAATTATATCATTTCTCCAAATTCCTGCTGTCAGTGAAGTGGCTGAATTCACATCTGCATGAGTCCATTACGGGTCCTTGGTTTTTAACATATTCACTACATTGCATTCACTTTGTTACATCACTATTTATTACTTCAATCTCTAGCCTAAATAATCCATCTCCCTCATAAAACTCCTAATTTTTATTTTCATTCCATGTTTTTCATGATCTCTGAGTGAAATGCTTTCCCCTCAATATTATGCTGAATCCAGGTGCCTGAGACTAAATAAATTCTGTTCAAAACTCATCTCATACCCTCTAAGAAGCCAATACTAACTCTGCTTGATTTAGTTCAATCTTTACCAGATCCCCTTAATATCCAAATGTATTCATCTTTATTTGTTAACATGTTTCTGTAACAGGCTCTCCATTTTACTGTAGGCATGTCTTCCCAACTAGGTAACAGGCACCTTGAGGTCAGGAGCATTTATAACATTTACTCTTCATTCCTCCACTGTACCTACATGAAACTCCATTACACCAAGCACAGTCGATGAACAGTGCGGTTTGTAAACAAGAGACGGATACACACACACATTTAAAAAGCATATGTTTGTTATATATACTTTTTCTAAATGCATGAAATACTTTTAATAAAGGTTTAAAAGTAGTAAAACAAAATAGAAATGAAAGATTAGAACCAAAGAGCTACATGGTTTAAAAAGCAGGTAGTTTTTAAATAAAGATTGACAATTAGTCACTATATGTGAGGAAGAATGATACCAAACAAATTAGCCTTGTATTCAAATATAAATGTCTTTTTCTATGTTTATAGACTTAATTCAAGACCAAAACAATTAAGAACTTTATTTGGGTTTCATTCCACCATAAATCAAGCCACCAGCCCACTCCACCTGTCTTTAGGCAGCATCTTTTATGAAACTGTTTTTAGAGTAACTGTACGAACAAAAGAGCCTAGCTTCTTATAGCCATTAAAATATTTTCACTATATAAAAGCAATTAAACATTTTCTGTGGTTTTACACAACATATATTTTCTAGTTTAGTATAGCACTCACAATGCATAGCATATGGGGTATGTACCTTTTATCTATGTCTTGCTCACCAATGACACCTATATTAACACGTACCCGTTCAATAAAAAAAATGTACCCAGACAAGACTACAAAAATAAGATATGAATCAATATGCTAAAGCAAATCAAGAGGAAGCATTTGGCTCCAGCTTTAACTTGCTTTGAGGCAGAACCAAAAAAGAGCATTTCCTAAAACACAAACTTTGGGAGACGCTGTACATTAAAACAAAAGAAGATGAAAGACTATAATTATAACAACCTGAGAAATATTGCATATATCTATCTTCTTAGTGATTTCAATCGTTAAGAAGTGCTGCTGCTACTGTTAAAAAAAGAAAAAATATTTTTTTAAGTTTATTTAATCTTGTATTTCCCAGTTTTGCCACGTGTGCCAGTTGTTGAGTACTATCTACTGAATATCACTTAATGGACAGCTGAGCACTATCTATTAACAGATTCAAATAAGTCCCTTTTCCACTTTAATCAAGACTACCAAGAACTGTCAGCACAATTCCCTTAGGTGAGTTCTGCCACAGAAACAATCTCAAGATGTTTTATCAGGCAAGTAAACACACTACCTTAAGAAGATAAAAATTAGTAAAATAAAGTTAAACACCTATTTTAATACAAAAAAAGCCTAACATCAGCTACAATCTTACAGTGACGTAGATATGGCTAAATGTAAGGTTCTTAACATACTGACTGTGGACTCTCTCTCTTCCACAAAGAAATCAAAAAGTGGACAGTGAACTCTGATGTTAAATGGGATCAAAAGAGCAGTAATTCAGTTTAGTCTGTCCTTCCTATTACATTTAAGTCAACACCATTTAAAACATAATCCATAATTCAAATACTTATGGCTATTAATTTTTACTTACCAAGTCATATATCTGGTTTGCCAACTGAACCTTCTCGTCTGCATCTTCCAAAGCTTTATAGTAATCCTGAATAAAAACATTCATGTTTCAGGAACAAATT
Organism: Oreotragus oreotragus; assembly: GCA_006410675.1. NCBI lineage: Eukaryota > Metazoa > Chordata > Mammalia > Artiodactyla > Bovidae > Oreotragus > Oreotragus oreotragus. The sequence goes on from SJYX01002115.1 coordinate 44,336, forward strand.
AATAATTTAAAAATCTGTGTATCCAGGACCTATAACTGCATTTTCATTACCATGGTTTATTATCACTGTCAGTCATTACAGGGCTTCCCCGGTGGCTCAGATGGTAAAGAATCAACCTGCAGTGAGGGAGACCTAGGTTCAATCCTTGTGTTGGGACGATCCCCTGGAAAAGAGAATGGTTATCTACTCCAGTACTCTTGCCTGGAGAATCCCATGGAGAGAGGAACCTGGTGGACTCCAGTCCATGGGGTTGCAAAGAGTCAGACATGACTGAGTGACTAAGCACTCAGGAACACACATGAGCCATACATGAGCCATAAAAATCCCGTTAGGGATAGGGTGGGGATGGGACAGTATTAGAAATTTTAGACAACAACCAAGGATTAAAGGAGGATGCTCAGAATCCCGAGAAAAGAGATAACAAATAAACACCATCCAAGTCTAGCTATACTAGTAAAAATTATGTCAGCCAAAGAGTAATTCTTTTTCTTTAAAAATAAATGTTCTTTAGGATTCATCTAGTTTGTAAAGAGTATTTACGCTCTCCATTTTTAAAACTTATTATAAACAACTACTGAAAGGCCTCTGACCTGCACATCCCTTGTGTAGTTGTTCTGTAACTCTCATTTTAAGCTAGGTATCAATTCTCCCCAGTATAAAGCAAACTATTTTTTCTTAAATTCTATGAATTTCCATGAACTGTCAAGAGTTTTTAGGGTATATCCAGGCTGTGTTGCACCAAAAACCTAGTAGGAAAAGGGGATGATGAATGACTTTAAGATGTATATGTGTGATGTCTATACTCACATACACTTGGGCCTCCAGGTATCCTGCAAGTCAGGGTTAATTCTATAAAAGATTCTCAAGTTTTTGTTCCTAACAGAAATAATATTCCTTTCACGTAGTAAAACAGATAACACAAGTAGTTTCCAAATTTCTTTCTCAGTTGATTCTTGAATAATTCTATGAAGGTTAAGGGTAAGGGAGCCATTATTACTCAGAGATATTAAAGGACATATCCCACATCACAAAGTCAAACTGCAGAGTCATGATCAAACCCAGGGCTTGTAAATCGTTCTTCCAATATGTCCCCAAATTAACTAGACCATATTTCTAAAGCAAACCTTAAGAGAGCTGCTACCCATTCTAATCTGGAAGGGAGCTCTAAGTACTACAAAACTTGTCAGGATTCTGTTCTCCTATGATTCCACCAACATAGGTACTTAGCAATATATGAAATATGCTTCAAGGTTGCTAATTTTCATCCCAGTCTGTTGCCCAAATTGGAAGATACTATACTGAGTTGGTCAAAAAGGTCATTCAAGTTTTTCCATAACATTTTATAAGCTGAATGAGCTTTTTGGCCGACCAAATAGATCTTAAGACAAGGGAACTTTAATTACCTGTAACTAGAACAAAACAAATTAAAAGAAAAAAATGCACTTTTTAAATGGTTTTGTTAACTCTCTGATTAGTCACTGATTAATGAAATACTCTTCTAAATTACCAAAATGCTTCAATGTTTAAAAGTTCCTACACCTGAAACTCTAAAATGTAATGAATCATTTTTAATTTTGTAAGCCCTTTAAAAATTCTAAAAAGCTATTGATAACTTTCTTTCATTTTGATATCCCCCAAACTAATATTAAAATGTCTCCCTCAGCTGTGCTGTGCTCAGTTGCTCAGTCACGTCCAATTTTCAACTGCTGAAAGTCGTGTTCAGTCTTTCGTGACCCCAAGGACTGTAGCCTGCCAGGCTCCTCTGTCCATGAAATTTTTTAGGCCAGAAAAAAATGGGATGAAACTAGGGAGACTAAGGATGAAACCCGAGTCTCTTAGGTCTCCTGCACTGGCAGGTGGATTCTTTACCATCACGACTCCTGGGAATCCCCTATCTTCCTCAGAGAGTTCTAGTATTTACAGATAAATCATCCAGAGCATTGAACACACCTTTTTGATGGAAGCCATTTGTTCTTCTCGCCACTCTGGCTTATTTTTCTTTGCGTTCATGAAGAATTCACTGACTCTTTGTTCTAGCTGATCCATTGCATCTAGGACATATTAAAAACATTTCATGTTTAGATGACCAAACTCATATACTGAATATACATGCTTTGATGTGAAGAAAGATGATGTGAAAATATATGACTACATACACTCTTTTACTTGGTCTGTAACTTAAATATGCCACATTCTAATAAAATAAATAAATAAATACATCTTAATTATCTTCGTAAAGAAAAGTCATAACTTTCCCTACTGACAATTTATTTTTGCAATTTATTTTGTAAAATATCTGATCACATACATTCTTTTACTTGGTCTGTAATTTAAATATGTCATGTTGTAATAATATAAATATGCTTTATGTAATAATAAATATATATTATACTCTAATATATACTATATATACTCTAAGTATACTTTATAAATATATTTATAAATATATATATAATTTACTAATTACCTTAGTAAAAGTTATAATTTTCCCCTAATGAAGATTTATTTTTGTAACTTCAAAACTGTTTCTGATAGTCAAAGTAGTCAGCAAATGTAGATTCCATCCCATAGTTGTTGACTAGTACAGGCTTGGGGTCACAAACTAATGGTATTAAGTCAGGCAGATGTGCCCAAACACAGTTTCTTGTTGAAAGGCACTACTAGATAATTTTCACTTTTCTTTCAACAAGAAAATGTGATAAAAAGGTTTTAACCTTTTGCTATATACCATTAAACACCACATATACAATATTATTTATCTGAGGTAAGTTTTTTTCGGAAATGTGTGCTACGAACAGTCATTTCTATGCTAAAAGAGAAAAAATTAAAGGGATTTTGTTGCCGGGTAAACTGAGGAAAAATTTTTACTATATTGTTTGGGAGATTTGCAGTGTATAATAATGCATCTCTTACCTTACAAAGAGGTATCTTTTGTTAATTCATAATACCTATTAAATTTAGACAATTCTAATTATTGTAAAAAATGCAAGTTTTAAAAAGCCTCTGATTTATATAATCAAGTCAAAATTGTTAGAGAACTTAACATTTGTGATATAAAGTACAAAATAACAACTACCCTTTATTGAATGCCCACTTTGTATCAGGTACTAAACATTCTAATTTATGTGTATTTCTTTTAATCCTCAAGACAATAAAAATCCCTCAGAAGTGGTAATGTGGTCAAGGCCAATGAATTAAGTCAGTAAAGCCCTAAAATGAACTCAGATCTATCTGATGACTATGCTCCATCCTGTAGAAAACACTACTTTTGCAAATATTTAGCATTTCAACTACAATAAAGTTAAAACGAATTTTGTGAGCAAGGTGAAGAAATATAGAATTCAGAGTTCTACCCTACAATGTGAACAGCAGGTGATTTCCATGATGTATCACCTTTCATTATGTATCACTTAAAAGAACAGTCACGATCAATGGGTATGGAAGTATGCNTCAGGGTTAATTCTATAAAAGATTCTCAAGTTTTTGTTCCTAACAGAAATAATATTCCTTTCATGTAGTAAAACAGATAACACAAGTAGTTTCCAAATTTCTTTCTCAGTTGATTCTTGAATAATTCTATGAAGGTTAAGGGTAAGGGAGCCATTATTACTCAGAGATATTAAAGGACATATCCCACATCACAAAGTCAAACTGCAGAGTCATGATCAAACCCAGGGCTTGTAAATCGTTCTTCCAATATGTCCCCAAATTAACTAGACCATATTTCTAAAGCAAACCTTAAGAGAGCTGCTACCCATTCTAATCTGGAAGGGAGCTCTAAGTACTACAAAACTTGTCAGGATTCTGTTCTCCTATGATTCCACCAACATAGGTACTTAGCAATATATGAAATATGCTTCAAGGTTGCTAATTTTCATCCCAGTCTGTTGCCCAAATTGGAAGATACTATACTGAGTTGGTCAAAAAGGTCATTCAAGTTTTTCCATAACATTTTATAAGCTGAATGAGCTTTTTGGCCGACCAAATAGATCTTAAGACAAGGGAACTTTAATTACCTGTAACTAGAACAAAACAAATTAAAAGAAAAAAATGCACTTTTTAAATGGTTTTGTTAACTCTCTGATTAGTCACTGATTAATGAAATACTCTTCTAAATTACCAAAATGCTTCAATGTTTAAAAGTTCCTACACCTGAAACTCTAAAATGTAATGAATCATTTTTAATTTTGTAAGCCCTTTAAAAATTCTAAAAAGCTATTGATAACTTTCTTTCATTTTGATATCCCCCAAACTAATATTAAAATGTCTCCCTCAGCTGTGCTGTGCTCAGTTGCTCAGTCACGTCCAATTTTCAACTGCTGAAAGTCGTGTTCAGTCTTTCGTGACCCCAAGGACTGTAGCCTGCCAGGCTCCTCTGTCCATGAAATTTTTTAGGCCAGAAAAAAATGGGATGAAACTAGGGAGACTAAGGATGAAACCCGAGTCTCTTAGGTCTCCTGCACTGGCAGGTGGATTCTTTACCATCACGACTCCTGGGAATCCCCTATCTTCCTCAGAGAGTTCTAGTATTTACAGATAAATCATCCAGAGCACTGAACACACCTTTTTGATGGAAGCCATTTGTTCTTCTCGCCACTCTGGCTTATTTTTCTTTGCGTTCATGAAGAATTCACTGACTCTTTGTTCTAGCTGATCCATTGCATCTAGGACATATTAAAAACATTTCATGTTTAGATGACCAAACTCATATACTGAATATACATGCTTTGATGTGAAGAAAGATGATGTGAAAATATATGACTACATACACTCTTTTACTTGGTCTGTAACTTAAATATGCCACATTCTAATAAAATAAATAAATAAATACATCTTAATTATCTTCGTAAAGAAAAGTCATAACTTTCCCTACTGACAATTTATTTTTGCAATTTATTTTGTAAAATATCTGATCACATACATTCTTTTACTTGGTCTGTAATTTAAATATGTCATGTTGTAATAATATAAATATGCTTTATGTAATAATAAATATATATTATACTCTAATATATACTATATATACTCTAAGTATACTTTATAAATATATTTATAAATATATATATAATTTACTAATTACCTTAGTAAAAGTTATAATTTTCCCCTAATGAAGATTTATTTTTGTAACTTCAAAACTGTTTCTGATAGTCAAAGTAGTCAGCAAATGTAGATTCCATCCCATAGTTGTTGACTAGTACAGGCTTGGGGTCACAAACTAATGGTATTAAGTCAGGCAGATGTGCCCAAACACAGTTTCTTGTTGAAAGGCACTACTAGATAATTTTCACTTTTCTTTCAACAAGAAAATGTGATAAAAAGGTTTTAACCTTTTGCTATATACCATTAAACACCACATATACAATATTATTTATCTGAGGTAAGTTTTTTTCGGAAATGTGTGCTACGAACAGTCATTTCTATGCTAAAAGAGAAAAAATTAAAGGGATTTTGTTGCCGGGTAAACTGAGGAAAAATTTTTACTATATTGTTTGGGAGATTTGCAGTGTATAATAATGCATCTCTTACCTTACAAAGAGGTATCTTTTGTTAATTCATAATACCTATTAAATTTAGACAATTCTAATTATTGTAAAAAATGCAAGTTTTAAAAAGCCTCTGATTTATATAATCAAGTCAAAATTGTTAGAGAACTTAACATTTGTGATATAAAGTACAAAATAACAACTACCCTTTATTGAATGCCCACTTTGTATCAGGTACTAAACATTCTAATTTATGTGTATTTCTTTTAATCCTCAAGACAATAAAAATCCCTCAGAAGTGGTAATGTGGTCAAGGCCAATGAATTAAGTCAGTAAAGCCCTAAAATGAACTCAGATCTATCTGATGACTATGCTCCATCCTGTAGAAAACACTACTTTTGCAAATATTTAGCATTTCAACTACAATAAAGTTAAAACGAATTTTGTGAGCAAGGTGAAGAAATATAGAATTCAGAGTTCTACCCTACAATGTGAACAGCAGGTGATTTCCATGATGTATCACCTTTCATTATGTATCACTTAAAAGAACAGTCACGATCAATGGGTATGGAAGTATGTGCAGCGGTGATAGAGAAGTGGGGGGACAGGCTCTTAGCCTCCTCAAGATTCCCACTCTGGAACATTCTGTTCTCTAATTGCTCTCCGTGATACTCCTTTCCTCCTTATCATACCCCAAAACCCAGATCTTCCCCTAACCATACTTTTCTAAGAAAATCTGCCAGCACAAGAAACTTACCTCAATCTGAATTCTATTTATGTTCTAAATACAGCCAGAACACAGGGGATCAAGATATGTCTTCTGCAGGAATAGCCCTTAAACAGTTAAGGAGAACTTACACTTCTCCAAACCAAGAGTGACACACAACCAACAAAGTACACTGGGTTATACATTTTAATTATGTATCACATAATTCATTTCACATTCTTAATTTTTAATATAGTATATCTACAAGACAGCTGGATAAGCTATATTATGCTCATTTCACAAAGGGGTAAGGTGTGTGAGGTTCTTTCAGAGCATGATGGACTACAAGGGTACTGAGCACTGTTTTCGGGTTTCAAAATTTTGCCTTTGTATTTACCATGTTACCTCTAAAATTATTTATTCTCTACCCTCTCTAAATCAAAAACATGATCATATAAACTAAATACTGCTCTGTGAAACAGCAAGGTTATTTTAGGGAACATGTATCCAGACTACCAAGCTATAACCAAAAGAAAAATAAAAAAATTTTGCAAGCTTTACTGTAAAATTTTATTTCCTTTCCCATTTTGACTGACAAACTATCATACTGTTTGACAGTTGAGAATGCATCCTTTATCATGTAACTTTTCAAATGGGGCATTCCAAGTTCACCCCGGTCTCTAAAGAACTACATATAACCTGTGCTTCTATGTGTTGTCCGCTCTCGAATTTTGCCTAGCATGAATTTCACAGAAATATAAATGCTGAAATCTACGTTCTACACATAAAGTCTCAAGCCAAAACCTTCGCAACATTTATGCCGATGTGCACTAAATCGTATCTACATACTCAAAGAAAGTACAGAAACTTTTATTGCATAGTCCCAAATTCGAGAAAGAGCATACATGCTCTAACGCCACCTTCACTTGTAAAAGTCAGGAGAAAAGTAGTGTGGTAGACAGAAGAGGCAAGATTTGGCATCGCCAGTTCTTTTTGACAACTCCTTCTGTACTAGCGAATGAGCCGGAGGAGAGCCAAACACCAGAGCCGCTGACGTCGATGGCACGTAAATCTGTCTCTGAACGCGCGCAGCGAACAAGGGCAAACGCGCCGACTTACTCTGCACCTGCAGGTCCATCTCGCGCATCTCAGTGAAGCGATCCCTCAGGTCCATTGGAAGCTGCTCAATCACTGTCAAAGGGAGATTCCGTCAGAGGGGCGGGGCCAACGGCGAAAGTACGCGCTTACGTCACTGCGTGAGTGCGTGCGTCGAGGGGGGTCGAGAGAGCCCGCAGCCCACAACGAGGCTGGCAGTTACCGTGAGAAAGAAACATCCCCCGCCTCCCCCTCCCTCCCGCCATCCCGCCAGCCGGTCTACTCCCGCCCTCACCCGCCCGCAGGTACCCCGGACTGGCCAGCCAGCGCCGCCCACTCACTTTCCAGATAGTCCTCTAGGTACAACATCGCGGCCCTTAGAGCTGGGGGAGCGAAGGGGTCCAGGGGTTTATTTGTGTCACTCGCTGTCGCCGGAGTTTTGTCCCTTCCAATATGGCGCCTCCGCTAGCAGCACCCGCTCGGCTCCGGCGGAAAAAAAAAAAAAAAGTAAAAAAAAAAAGCACTTTGGCGCCTGACGGTGCTTGCCTCACCGCCGCCCGGGGCGGTCATTGGCTGGCTGAGTCAATGACGTAAACCGACTGGACCCCGCCCCCGCACCCTTGTGGGAAGTGTAGTTTTAGTCCCTCCCCAACAAGCTTGAACTTGCTGGCAGTTCTCCACGAGGAAACTACAAAAACCAGGCGCCGGTGCAAGCCGTGCGCCGCAGAAGCTGAAATGCGGTGCCGCTATTTATTTGTTGATTTTTTTCACGGGGGATGACGGTAGTTGTATGCTCCTGCAGAACACAACTGGGAAGAACTTTTCACCTGTTCTTTCTTGCTGTGATTCCATGCCCCGACGTTTGTGAGTCATGGATTTCAAGTAGTGCTAGGCAGACGGCGAAGGTTCTAACGCTAGAATAATCAGCAAAGTTCGGGCAATTGGGATTGTTTAAAATAGACCTCATTGCTGGAATGTATCCTCAGTAAACAATCCTAAAGATACAAATGGGACGTCTGGTTGGCTACCGTATAACTAAAATAGTTTACACTTAGAACATGGAATAAATATTTCCTGTATTGAAAGATGCATCAGTAGTTCTCGATAGCCTCTTATACATTCTATTTTGAGGTCCGTCTCGTCTTCATTCTAATGTAATTGACCTATACGTACACCTTCACGGGAAAAAAAGTGAGCAACCAGGAATAACGGATGATGTCTTAATATCTAATGGGTTATTTTTGCAATAACTATATAAGGTTGAATAAATAAACTGCACTAAACGTCTGTCACCCCGGACGTTGTCTTTTTCTTTTGATTACTTCCCGCATTTGTTCAACCGTGTTATATTTAGCCCTTCACTGCTGAGTTTGTTTCCTTTTTCTTAGAGACGTTAACACTCAGTAGAGATTGCGTATTGTTATTTTCCACCTGTCTTTACTTAACTCTCCCCCCCCCAACCCCCCCACCCCGGGAAATGTGTCTTTAGCTCATAATTTAATATTCTACTTCTGTTTTTCAGATTGTAACTGAAACACGTTATGCATTTACATTTCTTTTCTCCCGCCTTTTTCCTATACACTAGACTTTTCCACAGTTCTTAATTAGGAGAGTTACCTGTCAGCTTGATGAATCGCGAAGGAAATTTACCTGAGTCTCAATGAGAATTACCTAGTTTATTTTCTGTGAAGTGAAGTGAACTTGCTCAGTCGTGTCCGACTCTTTGCGACCCCATAAACTGGTAGACTGCAGCCTGCCAGGCTCTTCTGTCCGTGGGATTTTCCAGGCAATAGTACTGGAGTGGATTGCCATTTCCTTCTCCAGGGGATCTTCCCAACCCGGATCTCCGGCATTGTAGACAGACGCTTTACCGTCTGAGCCACCAGGGAAGTCTATATATCTGGGGCTTCCCTCATAGCAAAGAATCTGCTTGCAATGCAGGAGACCTGGGTTTGATTCCTAAATGGCAATCCAGTCCATTATTCTTGCCTGGAAAATCCCATGGACAGAGGAGCCTGGCGGGCTACAGTCCATGAGGTTGCAAGGGTCAGACACAAATGAGCGACTTCAATCTACCTCCCTCCCTTCCTTCTGGCTATCTCGAATCTAGGTTTGAATTCCTTCCTTCCCTCCCTTTCTCTTGCCTTAAAACACACACACACACACACACTTTTTTTAACCATGCTTAGGATTTAAGAGGATTTCTGAATCTCAGGAATAATGTTCTGCAACAATTATAGAAAATTCTCACCCTTTATCTTTTTAGTGTTGTTTATTTCTCATTTTTCTCCACTATATCGTAGAACATCTACAGGACATTGGTAAGAATTTCTCACTTTATCCTCCATTTCTCTTAGCCTTTTATGTGATCCATCTCAAATTTTTCAAACATTTTTTAGTTTGCTTCGCATTTCCTGCCATTTTCTAATTTCCTATACAAATTAAGCATAGTCTGTACTCTGTTAAATCCAGTACTTAAAATGTTATGGGTCTTTTGTGCCGTCTGCTCTTTCTTCTAACTTTTGCCCATGGTGTCTGCCTCCTTGTGGGTTATTATTTGTGACCGTGCTGTGTTTCTAGAGTTGTAACTGGAAATTCTTACAGGCCAGAGTTAAAACTAAGTTTTCCTAGAGATTATTAGAATTTGCTTCTGTAAATTTCTTGGAGGCACCATCAATTCTAGTACCAGATTAAATTATCCACTTGAGGTTTATTGAATTGCACAGATTGAATGAATTTGGACCTCAAATCAAAGTGGCTTGTTATAGATTCTCGTGGGAGACTTTTAGCCCACTGGCCCTCACTTACTTCTCAGTATGCTCTCATTTTTCTTGCTGCCTTTCTTTTTATCCCCTGTGAGATTTTCTTCATTTGTTACTAGTACATCAATTTATTTGATTTTTTAACCCAGCATTTTTTGTTGTTTTCAGCAGGTGGTTCATTCACAATTAGCTGAAAGGACATGCTGTCAAAAATTGAAGAAATAGAAATAGAAGTCCATCATTTCACTGTAATTTGAGCTTCTTCAGGGAGTTTTCCTATTAAGGAAACGGAGATAATATATCATTTGCCATTCAGACAATATATATCCACTACTCCAGAGAAATAAAAAAAATTATAGCACTTACACCCTATGTATTTTACTTGATGTAATTTTTGTTTTTTTTATTGAAGCATAAGTGACATATGTTACTTTCAAGTGTACACTGTATGATTTGATATTTGTTTTTTTAATGTTTTATTTTCATGCAATTTTCATGCTTTCCACTTATAGTTTATTATAAAATCAAGTTTTTTCCATTTATATTTATTACAAAATATTGGTTATGTTGCTTGTATTATATAATATATCCTTGAGCCTATCTTATACCAAGAGTATGTAATGACTATTATTCTTGGACCATGTATCAGCTGCAGAAAATTGTACACAGATGTCATAGCTTCTTATATCATTAACTCATATAGCAGATACTACTTGGAGTAGCTGCCCACTTAACAACCACTACTGCATTTCTAGGAAGGGCCCCTTCTATATAGGGATGACCGTATCTGTATTCCATTACCGTACAGCTGATCAGAGCTCATTAACTTACCAAGGACAGACCAAAGCCAGACCTATCAGATGCATTCTCTTGGGATTTTAAATTGGGAATGAAGAAACTTGAAAACTGATGTCAGGGTGACAGAATTGCATTAATTTCAGCACAATAAATAGGTGGTCCACAAGCTCCTGTTGCGAAGATACTCCAGAGAAGCTCTGTTTTATTTTCCTTGCCTTTTTCTCCTTTTCTTTGTCACTTTGATAAAATGAGTTGTGTGCTACTGAGAAAGTTATTTTAACACTCTGTGCCTCTGTTTCCTAGTCTGTAAACCAGGAATAGCAATAATAACAAAGTTATAGGAGCGTTCAGTTCAGTCGCTCAGTCATGTCTGACTCTTTGTAACCTCATGATTTCCAGCATGCCAGGCCTCCCTGTCCATCACCAACTCCTGGAGTTCACTAACTCACGACCATCAAGTCGGTGATACCATCCAGCCATCTCATCCTCTGTCGTCCCCTTCTCCTCCTGCCTCCAATCCCTCCCAGCATCAGAATCTTTTCCAATGAGTCAACTCTTCTCATGAGGTGGCCAAAGTACTGGAGTTTCAGCTTTAGCATCATTTCTTTTTTTTTTTTTTTTTTTAATTTTAAAAGCTTCTTTACTGTCTGAGACAAATTACAATGTCAGAAATAGAAGTAGAAGCTCCAAGATTACTAGATTACTAGTGGTGCGGGTAGATATACTCATTGGAAAAACAAAATCCAAGTCTATCTAGCTACTTGTCCAATATTTGAGCTCTATAAAATAATCCTTTTTTTCATTTTTAGATTCATCTATATGCAGTCAACCTAGTAAAAGAATTGCTCTATAATAATCCTGGAATTGGCTGGAATTGGCAACCAATGTTCAGGTTCTGACAGTAAAGTCTAATGTCAAAAGTTTCCATTTCTTCTGCAAGATTAAAGTTCTCAGAATTATTATGGTTTTTAAGGGCCTCTTGATCAATCTCAGAAAAAAGTACTTTAAAAAAAATGAAAGCATTCCTTCAAGCACTGGCTGTGTGTATGTGCTTAGTCACTGGTTACCTTACCAGTATATATTAGGACTAAAGTAAATGTGGAAGTTATCATTTTCCCTTTTGAAATATTTTTTGCTTAAAATATATACTTCCACTTACTATGAATGCACANAATGAAAGCATTTCTTCAAGCACTGGCTGTGTGTGTGTGCTTAGTCACTGGTTACCTTACCAGTATATATTAGGACTAAAGTGAATGTGGAAGTTATCATTTTTCCAGCATCATTTCTTCCAAAGAAATCCCAGGGCTGATCTCCTCTAGAATGCACTGGTTGGATCTCCTTGCAGTCCAAGGGACTCAAGAGTCTTCTCCAACACCACAGTTCAAAATCATCAGTTCTTCGACACTTAGCTTTCTTCACAGTCCAATTCACATCCATACATAACCACTGGAAAAACCATAGCCTTGACTAGACGGACCTTTGTCGGCAAAGTAATGTCTCTGCTTTTTAATATGCTATCTAGGTTGGTCATAACTTTTCTTCCAAGGAGTAAGCGTCTTTTAATTTCATGGCTGCAATCACCATCTAGAGTGATTTTGGAGCCCCCCCAAATTAAGTCTGACACTGTTTCCACTGTTTCCCCATCCATTTCCCATGAAGTGATGGGACAGGATGCCATGATCTTAGTTTTCTGAATGTTGAGCTTTAAGCCAACTTTTTCACTCTCCACTTTCACTTTCATCAAGAGGCTTTTTAGTTCTTTTTCACTTTCTGCCATAAGGGTGGTATCATCTGCATATTTGAGGTTATTGATATTTCTCCTGGCAATCTTGATTTCAGCTTGTGCTTCTTCCAGCCCAGCGTTTCTCATGATGTACATAGAAGTAATAAGCAGGTGACAATACATAGCCTTGACGTACTCCTTTTCTTATTTGGAACCAGTCTGTTTTTCCATGTGCAGTTCTAACTGTTGTTTCCTGACCTGCATACAGGTTTCTCAAGAGGCAGATCAGGTGGTCTGGTGTTCCCATCTCTTTCAGAATTTTCCACAGTTTATTGTGATCCACACAGTCAAAGGCTTTGGCACAGTCAATAAAGCAGAAATAGATGTTTTTCTGGAACTCTCTTGCTTTTTCCATGATCCAGTGAATGTTGGCAATTTGATCTCTGGTTCCTCTGCCTTTTCTAAAACCAGCTTGAACATCTGGAAGTTCACGGTTCACATATTGCTGAAGCCTGGCTTGGAGAATTTTGAGTATTACTTTACTAGTGTGTGAGATGAGTGCAATAGGAGTGTTGGATTGAAATAATACCATCCATGCAAAGCACTTAGGTTAATGCCTGAGAAATATTATACAATAAATGAGAGTTTCTTTATCCTCATCATTAAGACTGTTAAGACCCCTTGTAAGTTATCCATATGCAGATGCCCCTTTGTGCTACTCTTAGCTTTGCATTAGATCCCTGCTGACTTTACGTCTGGACACCACCTAGAACTCAGCTGTTGTATTGCCACTGTCATACTAAATTCAGAGAATTGGTTCAAGAAAGCTATGTGAGAAGGCTGCACTGAAGGCTAAGCAGAAGGAATCAGAAGAGATTCAAAGCAGATGCAACATATGACTGTCTTGGACAGGAGTCCAAAACAAAGGAAAATTTAAATTCTTCATATAGCATGTCCTCAGGGGAAGCTTTGCCTGTGTCTTAAGTTCTGCTGCTTCCCTGTCTTACAAAGAAAGCTATCATCTTGAAAACTTGCTAGTAAAACTTTGAAATGAGATATTTTCTTCACTTTGTTCCAATCAATATATCCTCCCTGACAGACCTCTGTAATAAAGTAGAGTAAAATGCTATCTTTACAAGACCTCTCTAATTTTACATCTTTAAAATCCATTGAGTCCTTTACTAGATCAGTTATAAGCAGAGAATAATGGTGGTGATTTAGTCTCAAAGTCATGTCCTACTCTTGGGATCCCATGAACTGCAGCCCACCAGGCTCCTCTGTCCATGGGATTTTCCAGGCATAAATACTGGAGTGGACTGCCATTTCCTACTCCAGGGGATTGAACCCTTCCAAACCCAGGGATTGAACCTACTGTCTCCTGCATTGCAGGCAGATTCTTTTTTTCTTTAACATTTTTTCCTCTTTTAAAAAATTTTAATTTATTATGTATTTATTTTTTTTATTCCTCTGGGTCTTTGTTGCTGTATACAGGCTTTCTCTAGTTGCGGTGAGAAGAGGGCCACTCTCTACTTGTGGCACATGGCTCAATTGCCCTGTGGAATGTGAGATCTTCCTGGACCAGGGATTGAACCCATCTCTCCTGCATTAGCAGGCGATTCTTATCCAGGAACAATCAGGGAAGCCCCAGAGAGGGATTCTTTACCGCTGAGCCAGCAGGGAAGTCCAAGCAGTAGGGCAAGAGTCTTACTTTCCATATCAATGGATGTTTCCCATTAGGGTTAGGGTTAGGGTTAGCCATTCTCACTCTCAATCCTCACTAAAGAGATGTCATTAAGGAAGGTTCTACTTTCCTGACCTGGTTCCTGGGTGTTTGTGATGGAAGGATCTGGGGAAGAGGAGAGGAAGAAGATGGCACGTGAATAATGGGAGCATAGTTAAGAAGACACTGCAGAGAGGGTTGCTCAGTGAGGGTTCAGTACATGGGAGAGGGAAATTACTGAACAGAATGTTGGATAATTGGTTATGAAGCTGTCACAAGATCATTTCCTCAAGTCAACTGGAAATTCTGGATAAAAAGCTTGAAACCCTCATGTGCTGGAAATGAAGCATCAACTCAGAATAGTGAGCAAGAGTTAGAACAGAAAGAACTAGAGAGTTTATTGCCTTAATTGTTGGGTGGTGGAGTTCTGACTGTAGCAGAGTGAAAATGAAATTTCTAGTTGAAAGATGGATCCACTCCTTCCAGGGGTGCCATGTCTGCAAACTAACATATAGACATATTTCATGTCCCTGTAAATGTTCTGCTTGACCATAAACACAGTTTATCCAGTCAACCAATCCTCAACACCCAAGCCCACTGTGGGCTCTATATGTATTTCCTTCTCCCAGGCAAGCTTGACCATGTGGCCCCAGCAGATTAGATATTTTTACTGATATTTTTCCTCTTCCTTGTTCTTTATTCTTCACCTTACATACGCTTCCTGCCTTCAGCCTCATTATAACATTTCCTTACACCACCTAAATTGTTTTTGTTATCATTTTTTAAAAACAAGCTTCAGCTTATAGATTGTAGGGAGCTAAATCTAATCAATCCTAAAGGAAATCAGTCCTGGAAATTCACTGAAACGACTGATGCTGAAGCTGAAGCTCCAATACTTTGGCTACCTGAGGCGAAGAGCTGACTCACTGGAAAAGACCTTGATGCTGGAGAAGATTGAAGGCAGGAGGAGAAGGGGACAACAGAGGATGAGATGGTTGGATGGCATCACCAACTCGATGGATATGACTTTGAGCAAGCTCCGGGAGTTGGTGATGGATAGAGAAGCCTGGTGTGCTGCAGTCCATGGGGTCGCCAAGAGTTGGACAGGATTGAGCGACTGAGCTGACTGAAAACTAACTATTTTGCAAAAAGCCAGTGACCTCAAAGGGCTGCTGCTTCTGTGAAATTGACTAGGGAAACTGCAAAGAACGTTGCCAACCATCCACCTGCAATCATAAGTGAAAAGGCTACCCAGAGGCATTTAGACCCCAGACCTACACCCGTGCATGAGGGTAGAGTCCAAATGCAGACTCTTCACAAAATGCAGGAACCCTTTAACAAGGTAGTAAGCATTGGTCTGGCCCACTGAAAAGTGAGAGAGTTCATGTGGAGACAAATACACTAATACTCAATAGAGTTGCTCCTTAGACACAAAGAAGAGGAACTTCTGTTGAAAATGGGCTCAAGTTCAAATGTAACAACTCACTTAACGAAATGAGGACTCTGAGAGATTGATATCAGATGAAATAAGCAGGGGAATTATAAAAATGTAAGTCTTGGAAATCAGAATTGATGAAATCAACACAGAAAGCAGAACAAACAAGAAAAAGAGATGAAAATTTGAGGATCAGTCTTGACGTGTCAATACCTGATTGCTAGGAGTTCCAGAAAGAATAGGGGAAAAGGAAACACTAAAGTGTACATACTCTATGACTCATACACATGGAGGTGAAGTTTCTGAATACGTAAAACTAATATAGGGTGACCTGCCTCTTGAGAAACCTATATGCAGGTCAGGAAGCAACAGTTAGAACTGGACATGGAACAACAGACTGGTTCCAAATAGGAAAAGGAGTACGTCAAGGCTATATATTGTCACCCTGCTTATTTAACTTCTATGCAGAGTACATCATGAGAAACGCTGAACTGGAAGAAGCACAACCTGGAATCAAGATTGCTGGGAGAAATATCAATAACCTCAGATATGCAGATGACACCACCCTTATGGCAGAGAGTATAGAGGAACTAAAAAGCCTCTTGATGAAAGTGAAAGAGGAGAGTGAAAAAGTTGGCTTAAAAATCAACATTCAGAAAATGAAGATCATGGCATCCAGTCCCATCACTTCATGGAAATGGATGGGGAAACAGTGGAAACAGTGTCAGACCTTATTTTGGGGGGCTCCAAAATCACTGCAGATGGTGACTGCACCCATGAAATTAAAAGATGCTTACTCCTTGGAAGGAAAGTTATGGCCAACCTAGACAGCATATTAAAAAGCAGAGACATTACCTTGTCAGCAAAGGTCCGTCTAGTCAGGCTATGGTTTTTCCATTAATCATGTGTGGATGTGAGAGTTGGACTATAAAGAAAGCTGAGTGCCAAAGAACTGATGCTTTTGAACTGTGGTGTTGGAGAAGATTCTTGAGAGTCCCCTGAACTGCAAGGCGATCCAACCAGTCCATTCTAAAGGAGATCAGTCCTGGGTGTTCATTGGAAGGACTGATGATGAAGCTGAAACTCCAATATTTTGGCCACCTGATGCAAAGAGCTGACTCATTGGAAAAGACCCTGATGGTAGGAAAGATTGAGGGCAGGAGGAGAAGGGGACGACAGAGGATGAGATGGCTGGATGGCATCACCGACTCGATGGACGTGAGTCAGAGTGAACCCCAGGAGTTGGTGATGGACAGGGAGGCTTGGCGTGCTGCGATTCATGGGGTCGCAGAGAGTCGGACACGACTGAGCAACTGAACTGAACTGAACTGAATATAAAGTGATAAGACACAGGAGATTGGCCACTGTGGAAAGTGAGGTGCTTAACTGATCTGAGAACATGTTACTGACCATGTCTGTTTCTTGAGCACTGCTCTGTTCCCAGGATCACCCAATTCCTACTTTCCGCATGAATAAATGGAAGCACTATTAGGGGTAATGGCTTTTCAATCAGACAGACTCGTGTTTGAACATTGTCTCTGTTATTTGCTCTTATGAACTGAGCCAAGTTACTCAATATTCCTGAGACTGTTACTTCACCCTAGAAATAAGAATAAGGAAGGGTATTTTGCCCTATTATATTGTGGTAAGGCTCAAGAGTAACATATGAGTACCTAGCACAGTGTCTAATACAGAAGTATAACCATGAAACACTATTATTTGTAGAATTGACAGTACCATTAAGTAAATGGTCCAGTAAGTTCTATTCCAAGGGCATTACAACAGGAGCCGGCAAATAGGGAGCACTGTCTTTGGAGGATTAAAAATAATAAAACTGACTTTTGCAATCTGCTTTTATTGTCACAGTGTGCCAGTGATTCTAAACAATGTCAGTGATAAACACTTCTCCCTGAAAAAATATTTTGTTGGTGTAAGTTCTAAACCGTCTCTGAAGTTATCGTTGAATTTTTATAATTGGCATTACATACTCCTGTTAAACACTGGGTCAGAAATAAACATTGAAAGCATGCTGGTTTGTAAACACAAAGACATAGAACTTGAGTTATTTCAGTTATGTAATTCTATATGACCATTTGGAGTTTTCATTTGTATTTTAAATGTAAAACAGTGAAATTGTCTGTGAACTGGTGGGGTAATATTTTTGTTTGTAAAATGAAAATTTTAGCTCATACATGAAACATTCCTGAATTTAAATAATATCTTGAAAATTGAAATGAATTCTTTTAAAATTGTTAGCTTTCTTGTTTGATATTTTAGTGCTATTATATTTTAATGTAGTGCTTTATTCGTGCAACACACCAGTATGTTTTCCCTTTTCAAAAATTGCTTAAATGTAATTAAAAGGGATTAAGCCATTACTTCTTTCCTTTTCACTGTAAAATTAATTATTCATTATGAGCATGACTAATGAAATTTAATAAAAGAATGTATACTATCTGGATTTCTTTTCTGGCCATTATCATTATTTATTTCATTTAATCATTATTTTTGAAAATAATTTTCTTAAATTATTAAGAAAGGGGAGTATATTAAGAAAATTATCTGCTCCAGGTGGTAAGTAGGCTGGAACACTTACTTAGAGGCTTCTCATAGTAGGATATAAATGTAATTATGCACAATGACATCATGGTCTATAACTACTTTTCTGTGTTTGATTTTGAAAGCCTTAGGCTCACTAACTTTCATTTTTGTGAGACTGGTAAATTATCAAGCATCTTCTCCTTATGATACAGCATTAAAACATTTCAGTGACTGTAAGGATATTTAACAGTGCTGGAAAACCTTAAAATATTTTCCTTTTCCTTTTCTTTTCTTGTTTATCACAAAATAGCATTATGATATTGACAAGAAGCAGTGTTTGGAGAATTCAAGGTTTTTTTTCTTATTTTTATATAAATCTTATTTTTGATCATTAAATCATTAAAGACTTAGGAAATCTTATTTTGCTACTAGGGGCAAAACATTTTTCTAAACTCAGGGTATTCCTACCTCTGAAGAAATTGAATGTGGAAACATGACAATACAGTGCTTTTTTTATACACTCTGTACATAAATATCTTATGAAACTCACTACACTGTAGTATAGAGCCTGTCTCCCCATTAATTTGGAATTCCTCAAGGGCAAAGACCATGTTTTATTCATCTGTTGATCCACAGATCTGAAGGTAGTATGAGTTTAATAAAGATGTAATGAATTATTGAATAAATGAATTCATGAGTATCAAGCACAAGTTCATAAGTTTCCAAGTTCAACCAGAGAGAGCAAGATGAAGTTATCATTATTGCTAACTACTAAGCTCTGTGAAGAAAATAGAATTCCAGCGGTCATTTAAGTAACTAGAATGGAATGCAGATGAGAATTTTCTTAAAAGAATGTTTTCAAAAACTCTCAGATACAGGAGTTGATTGACTTCCAAAGTGGCTTTTAATTAGACTTGCCTAGAAGAACAGGGGCTTCCTCTGTGGCTGAGTGGTAAATAATCTGCCTGCAATGCAGGAGCCACAGGAGATCCGTGTTCATTGGGAAGATCTCCTGGAGGAGGGCATGGCAACCCACTCCAGTATTCTTGCCTGGAGAATACCATGGACAGAGGAGCCTGGTGGGCTACAGTCCAAAGGGTCGCAAAGAATCAGACACAACTGACGCAACTCAGCACAGAAGAGTTGGCAGAGGGAAAATGAAAGTAATTGGTAATTCATGATGCTCTATATTTAAAAAAAATCATTTGGAGTCCTAAATATTAATGTGATGAACAAATAAGACTCCTAGAGAATCTGAGAAAGAATAGTATTTAGTTCATTTTAGTGAACATTTATCAAACAGCAAATATCACTAATACAAAATATGGCTATAACACTGTTTCTGCTTTTACAGAATGTACACCTTGATAAAAGAAGCAGATAGTTAGGGAAATCATATAAATACAGTGTGGTAAGTGGTTTAATATGGTCAAATTTGGGAGATGCTACGAGGTGATTCAGCAAGAGGAATTTACATAAGTTTTATTGAGAACTGATGGTCCTTTGATGAACGGTGAAGGTCTAGATTTAGTGAAAGGAAAAAGTGCTGGAGACCAAAATAAAGATGTAGTGGATAAGATATCCAAATATACAGGTACTTTCTAGCCATTATATATCATGTTTTTATTACTATATAGGTAGCTAACAAGGGGTTTCCCAGGCAGTTCAGTGATAAAGAATCCACCTGCCAGTGTAAGAAATGAGGGTTTGATCCCTGAGTCAAACATTTATATCCACACACAAAAAATGTGCACATGGATGTTTATAGCAGCTTTATTCAGAGTTGCCAAAAGTTGAAAGCAACTAAGATGTCTTTCAATAAGTGAATGGTTTATAAACTGTGGCACATTCAGAAAATGGAGTATTATCCAGTGCTAAAAAGAAATGAGCTATCAAGCCATGAAAAGACATGGAGAAAGTAAGGCATATTACTAAGTGAAAGAAGCCAATATGCAAAGGTTATACACAGTATGGTTCCAACTATGACATTCTGGGAAAGGCAAAAGTATGACAACATTATGAAGACAGGCATTACGGTGGCGGGGGGGACTGGAAAGGTAAATAGGTGGATTTCTAGGGCAGTGAAGATACTCTGTATAATATAATGATGGAAACATGTCATTATACATCTTTCCAAATCCTTAGAATGTAGAACCATATTTTTAAAAATATGGACTTTGGGTAATTACACTGTGTCAGTATGGGCTTCCCTTTGTGGCTCAGCTGGTAAAGAATCCACCTGCAATGCGAGAGACCTGGGTTCGATCCCTGGATTGGGAAGATCTCCTGGAGAAGGGAAAGGCTACCCACTCTAGTATTCTGGCCTGGAGAATTCCATGGACTGTATAGTCCATGTGGTCGCAAAGAGTCAGACAGGACTAAGTGACTTTACTCAGTCAGTATAGATGTGTCAGTATAGATTAATCAGTTGTGACAAACATACCATTTTGGTAGAGGATGTTGATATTGGGAGAGAATGTGCACAAGTGGAGGCAAGGAGTGTGTGGGAAATCTCTGTACCTTCCCCTCATTTTGTTGTGAACCTAACACTGTTGTTAAAAACACAAAAGTAGAACTCTTCATCAGTCAGTCAGTTCAGTCAGTTCAGTCGCTCAGTCGTGTCTGACTCTTTGTGACCCCATGAATCGCAGCACGCCAGGTATTGTGTGGTAGTTTGAGCATTCTTTGACATTGCTTTCCTTTGAGATTGAAATGATAACTGACCTTTTCCAGCCCTGTGGCCACTGTTGAGTTTTCCAAAATTTTCTGAGATATTGAGTGCAGCTCTTTCACAGCATCATTTTCCAGGATTTGAAATAGCTCTACTGGAATTCCATCACCTCCACTAGCTTTGTTCATAGTGATGCTTTCTAAGGTCCATTTGGCTTTACATTCCAGGATGTCTGGCTCTAGGTGAGTGATCACACCATCGCTGTCTCTTATACACATCGAGATGTGTATAAGAGACAGGGGCATACCAGACCACCTGACCTGCCTCTTGAGAAACCTATATGCAGGTCAGGAAGCAACAGTTAGAACTGGACATGGAACAACAGACTGGTTCCAAATAGGAAAAGGAGTATGTCAAGGCTGTATATTGTCACCCTGCTTATTTAACTTACATGCAGAGTATATTATGAGAAACGCTGTGCTGGAAGGAGCACAAGCTGGAATCAAGATTGCCGGGTGAAATATCAATAAGCTCAGACATGCAGATGACACCACCCTTATGGCAGAAAGTGAAGAGGAACTAAAGAGCCTCTTGATGAAGGTGAAAGTGGAGAGTGAAAAAGTTGGCTTAAAGCTCAACATTCAGAAAACAAAGATCATGGCATCTGGTCCCATCACTTCATGGGGAATAGATGCGGAAACAGTGGGAACAGTGGCTGACTTTATTTTTTGGGGCTCCTAAATCACTGTAGATGGTGATTACAGTCATGAAATTAAAAGACGCTTACTCCTTGGAAGGAAAGTTATAACCAACCTAGACAGCATATTAAAAAGCAGAGACATTACTTTGTCAACAAAGGTCCGTCTAGTCAAGCCTGTGGTTTTTCCAGGGGTCATGTATGGATGTAAGAGTTGGACTGTAGAAAAAGCTGAGCACAGAAGAATTGATGCTTTTCAACTGCGGTGTTGGAGAAGACTCTTGAGAGTCCCTTGGATTGCAAGGGGATCCAACCAGTCCATCCTAAAGGAGATCAGTCCTGGGTGTTCATTGGTAGGACTGATGTTGAAGCTGAAACTCCAATACTTTGGCCACCTGATGCGAAGAGCTGACCCATTTGAAAAGACCCTGATGCTGGGAAAGATTGAGGGCAGGAGGAGAAGGGGATGACAGAGGATGAGATGGTTGGATGGCATCGCCAACTCAGTGGACATGGGTTTGGGTAGACTCTGGCAATTGGTGATGGACAGTGAAGCCTGGCGTACTGAGGTTCATGAGGTCGCAAAGAGTCGTATACGACTCAGTAACTGAACTAAACTGAACTGAGAGCTTATCATTCTGGAATGGATCCTTTCAAGTTTTCAAACAGCAGATTATTTTTATATTAAAAAAGGTAGGAAAAAAGTAAATTTCATGTCTGTTACTGATACATTGTTGGACTTCCTATGGTTTACAACAAGAAACACTTTAATATGGTTTAAACTTGCTCTAAATTCCATCTTTTATGTTGAAAACCTTTAGAACTCTGAGTCCAAAGTCCTCACGTTAGTCATGATCATTAGAGGCTGAACATGGCAGGAATCAAGAGAACATAGGACACCCCATTAGTCAAATGATAGAACTGTAAATGAAATACCGTCACTCTCATGTAAACATCATTTATTTCATGATTTCACAGATATGATGATTCAAATGTGTACACTTTAAGCATACAACACTGAATATTTAAATGATATGGGGTATGCTTAAAATAAAATGAAAAATACAATAATATTAGAATAATGTAAATAATAATCTTGTTTGTTACAGAATGGCTGGATAGTAACTGGTTAATTCAGTTGTAATATTATAGTAAAATATTGATCTTGCAGTCCAACGGGCTCTCAAGAGTCTTCTCCAACACCACAGTTCAAAAGCATCAATTCTTCGGCTCTCAGCTTTCTTCATGGTCCAACTCTCACATCCATGCATGCCTAATGGATAAATCATGGATTCATGGACCTTTCTCGGTGAAGTAATGTCTCTGCTTTTTATAAGCTGTCTAGGTTGGTCATAGCTTTTCTTCCAAGGAGCATACCTGTGGCATACCAAGTGGTTTTCACTACCTGTGGTATACCAAGTTGACTATGTCAAAATCTAAGAAACTTAATATTTTTTTTAGGATTTTTACCATAATATTACAACATCATTTTAAAGGTTACATGCATTTAAAAAAAATAAGACTTGCCATAAAAACATTCAGACCCTTCATCTATGCTAACCCACCACCAACTCTCTCTCCCCTTAAGTAGTTATGTTTAATTTTTCTAGCTATTTCTTCTGGAATTTATTCTGAGTTGGGTTTTTGTGTGTGTTGCGGGGTGGTGGTTGGTATGGATAGTTTTTGGTTTTGCTTTGCTTTTTAGCTGTGCCATATGACTTGTGGGATCTTACTTTGCTGACCAGGAATTGAACCCAGGCCCATAGCAGTGAGAGTACCAAGTCCTAACCACTGGACCACCAAGGAATTCCCTCTGTATGTTGAAATAACATGTGTGTGCTATACTATTGCTTTCTGAGAGGACGATTTAGTTTTCTGTTGCTTGTGTAACAAATGACCACAAACTTCGTGGCTTAAAAAACACAGACTTACTATCTTACAGTTCTGCAGAAGAGAAGTCCAACACTGGCCAAACCGGGCTAACATTGAGCTGTCAGCTCTGGTTTCTCCTGGATGCCCTAGAGCAGCATCCACTTCCTTACCTTTCCCATCTTCTAGAGGCCACTCACATTCATTGGCTCATGGCCCCATTCATCTGTCTTCAAAACCAGCAACCTTGCATCCCTGTGCTTTTCTTCTGTAGTCACACCTTCCTTTGAGAGATCCTCTGCCTCCCTCTTTCATTTTTAAGGATGTTTATGATTTTCTTGGGCTCACGGAATCATCTAGCATAATCTTCCTGTTGTAAGGTCGGGTTATTTAGCAATCTTAATTCCATCCAGTAGCTTAATTCCTCTTTACCACGTAATGTAACATATTCACAGGTTCTGAGGATTAGGATGTGGATAGTTTGTGGGGAGGAGTAGGTATTTGTTTCAATTAACAAAGGTGTTGTGGGGATGTCGCCATCCAAAAAGAAGAGTTTTGCTCAGTTACCTTATTTTTACTGCAACGGCCTATCTTGTCTGTTCCTGGTGTCTCTAAGTCCCTTGGTTCAGTTTCTCATCTAGTCTTTGGCTGCTGAGAAGGAAGATCTGGCAACATGCAGCTAGAAAGGGAACCTAGGCTTTTATCTGCTCCCTCCACCTTCCCCCATCCCCTTCTCCCACCCTCAGCCAGGTAAGCATACTGGAGTGGGTTGCCATATCCTACTCCAGGGGATCTTCCTGACCCAGGGATTGAACCTACATCTCTTGTGTCCCCTGCATTGGCACGAGAATTTTTTTATGCTGCACCAGTTGGAAAGCCCTCCACAGTGTCATGTCCCCTCCAAATCTTGAAACTCTCTGAGGTTCTTTGTGTTGTGAATCAACTTCTTTCCCTGAAAGAAATTGGCTTCTTTCTGCTTATAAGCATTTTTGCCCATTTTTCCCTCTCTGTCTCTCGTTTCTTGTGGGTAAAAAATTCTTTGCTGCAATTTATGAGAGTTTAAAGAGAGAGTGGAGACAAACATGTGTGTTCCATCAGCCATGTCCAACCAGAAATTTAGGATACTCATTTTACAGAAGAAAAGCAAAGTCCCAAAGCTATCAAATAACTTGCCTATGCTCACAAAGCCAGTTAATTTGGAGCCAGAATTCCTGTCTAGGCTTTTCTGATTCTTGCATTGGGAAGAAAATAAAATGAGATGAACTTTAAGTTCTCTCCTAATCTAAGACTTTATGGATATAATTAACCACAGTGATTCTCAAGATTTATTGCCTCTCTGACCAGAAAGGCAATTTATATTTATATACATGCTAATCTTGATTCCAGCTTGTGCTTCATCCAGCCCAGCATTTCTCATGATGTACTCTGCATATAAGTTAAATAAGCAGGGTGACAATATACAGCCTTGATGTGCTCCTTTACTGATTTGGAACCAGTCTGTTGTTCCATGTCCAGTTCTAACTGTTGCTTCCTGACCTGCACACAGATACACCTGTGTATCGAACACCAAACTTGGGAAATACAGTATTATGCTTTTTTTTCTTTACTTTACAATATTGTATTGGTTTTCCCATACATCAACATGAACTGCCACAGGTGTACACGTGTTCCCAATCCTGAACCTCCCTCCCTGTACCTGTCTCTTATACACATCTAGATGTGTATAAGAGACAGCTTATATGCAGGTCAGGAAGCAACAGTTAGAACTGGACATGGAACAACAGACTGGTTCCAAATAGGAAAAGGAGTATGTTAAGGCTGCATATTGTCACCCTGCTTATTTAACTTATATGCAGAGTACATCATGAGAAATGCTGAGCTGGAAGAATCACAAGCTGGAATCAAGATTGCTGGGAGAAATATCAATGACCTCAGATATGCAGATGACACGACCCTTATGGCAGTAAGTTAAGAAGAACTAAAAAGCCTCTTGATGAAAGTGAAAGTGAGTGAAAAAGTTGGCTTAAAGCTCAACATTCAGAAAATGAAGATCATGGCATCTGGTCCCATCACTTCATGGGAAATAGATGGGGAAACTGTGGAAACGATGTCATATTTTTATTTTGGGGGGCTCCCAAATCACTGCAGATGGTGACTGCAGCCATGAAATTAAAAGATGCTTACTCCTTGGAAGAAAAGTTATGACCAACCTAGATAGTATATTCAAAAGCAGAGACATTACTTTGCCAATAAAGGTCCATCTAGTCAAGGCTATGGTTTTTCCAGTGGTCATGTATGGATGTGAGAGTTGGACTATAAAGAAAGCTGAGCACCAAAGAATCGATGCTTTTGAACTCTGGTGTTGGAGAATACTCTTGAGAATCCCTTGGACTGCAAGGAGATCCAACCAGTCCATTCTAAAGGAGATCAGCCCAGGGTGTTCTTTGGAAGGACTGATGTTGAAGCTGAAACTCCAGTACTTTGGCCACCTCATGCAAAGAGTTCACTCATTGGAAAAGACTCTGATTCTGGGAGGGATTGGTGGCAGGAGGTAAAAGGAACGACAGAGAATGAGATGGCTGGATGGCATGACCGACTCGATGGACATAAGTTTAAGTGAACTCCGGGAGTTGGTGATGGACAGGGAGGCCTGGCGTGCTGTGATTCATGGGGTCACAAAGAGTCGGACATGACTGAGCGACTGAACTGAACTGAACTGAATCATTAATGAGAAGCACGTATGAAGAAGCATCTTCTGTACCATATAAGACCATTATCTAGAAAATAATAACTAATTTAAGATACAGTCAAAGGAAAGAATAACACTGACACCACCAAATGCAGCACGCACTGCACTTAAGCACTTAAATTTTTTTATTTTATTTTATATTGGAGTAGAGTTGATTTACTGCCTTCCCAAATAGCTCAGTGGTAAAGACTCTGTCTGCAATGCAAGAGACGCAATGCAGGAGATGTGGGTCTGGTACCTGGGTTGGAAAGATCCCCTGGAGGAGGAAATGGCAACCCACTCCTGTATTATTGCCTGAAAAATTCCATGGACAGGTCGCCTCATGGGCGACAATCATGCGGTCACAAAGAGTTGGACACAACTGAGCGATTAAGCACACACATAGGGTTGATTTATAGTGCTGTGTTAGTTTCAGGTATACAGCAAAGTGATTCAGTTGTACACACACATATATCTATTTCAAATGAGAAAACTTAAATTCCCCATTTAGGTTGTTACAGAGTATTGAGTAGAGTTCCCTGTGCTATCCAGTAGGTCTTCGTGGGTTATCTATTTTATATACAGCAACATGTGAGTTTGGGACTGATATGTACACATTGAGGTACTTTAAATAGAAGTCCCATTTCCATTAGCTATGAACTTGCATCTCCTTAGACAGTATGAGGCCTCTGTTTTTATGAAGCTTATCTCATTCCTAGTGCTCTGCTGCCAAGCTCTTAAATCTCAGGCCTATTAAAGCATAATAAACTTCCCAAATTACCCAAGTACGACTATACGAGAAAACAAAATCATTTGGGTCTTTTCCACTAAAAACACTCAGAAAAGACGAAAAAAAGTCACAGTGGAAGAATTCTGGCTGTTGCCCAAAGAAAGACACCATAAATACTCTCACTTCAAATAACCCTTTTTGGAAACATCTTTTCAGTTTGGCATAGACATGCTGTTGTATCTCCGCTCTAAGCAGAAAATGCAATCTGCATAAATTTACAAACTATCTTAAGAGAAGTGTCACCCAATAAATATGACCTTAACCCATTTCCTTGCTAGTACATTCTTAAATAAAGCATAGGCCACCTTTCCTCTGGGGACTCCTCCCCCTTTCCCAATGAAATAACTCACCATTTACTGAATGTTCTTATATTAGGAGCTGCCTATATGATAAGTCCATTTGATTAAATTCAATCACTACCTGTTATCCTATTGCTCCGGCCTTACTAGTCTCCCATCCCAGATTAGTTCTTTTTAAAAAAAATTTTGTTGTCAAATTCATTAAGTTATTTTTAACTCAGAAAAATATGCAACTTATGATTATCAGTGTTTGAACTTGAAGAAGCAGGCAAGGCTGAAAGGAATTCCAGAGACTGGCTATTGAATTAAAGGTGAATTGAGTTCAAAATGGGAGAATGCTGAGAGAGCAGAGATGAGAATGCTTGGAAAGGATGTTGACACATGGGAAGACATTTGGAAGTTCAAGGTGGGACACAGTAATGAATTCAGGTGGGAGCCCAGCTGAGGGATTGAAAACCAGGAACAAAAGAATTGGGGAAAGCGATAGACATGTTTATGCACAGGTAGGGATATGGGGAGTAGACAAATGTTCAAGAAGGAATGGAAAAAGTAAAGTAGTGACTTTTCAAATGTGAGATTCACTTTTAAGGTAAGGGGGAGAGCTACTTTTATAGAATAAATGACTGATAAGATCAAATATGATAAATGCAAATATGATAAATTTGAGGGTATTAGCGGCTGACAATATGAGTTAAAATTTTGTAAGTTAAGTAAACTTCTCAGTCAGTGGTTATAAATGGTTACACAACTGAATTTCAGAAAGTGAGAAATGAATTCTACCACAATATACAATTTGTGTTGGAAGCCTATTATATAACACACTGTTTAGCAAAGTATTGATGGGCTTTAGGGAGCATGGTAATACAGAAAGGTTTCCATCCACTGTAAAAATATACACATAAATACATATATACATATACACATATCTAAATACATAAATAATCTAAAAAAATCATAAGAAAAATGATTGAATTCCAAAGAAGAAAACCTCTAACAGTCAGAAGCAGAGAGGGGATTTTAAATGTGAATGTTATATCTGAACTAACACCAGGGTGACTCCAAGAAGACAAGGGCATGAATAGGGGCTACAGCAGCTGAGTCCTTGAATTTTAATGACTTTAAGGGCAGCCATACCCACCAACCAGGACTGGGAAAAAGTAAAAAGTTTGTTTTTCTGCCTGGTATAGAGTAGATAAAAATCAATCACCCACAAAATACCAAAACC
This sequence comes from Oreotragus oreotragus, assembly GCA_006410675.1. NCBI lineage: Eukaryota > Metazoa > Chordata > Mammalia > Artiodactyla > Bovidae > Oreotragus > Oreotragus oreotragus. The sequence continues at coordinate 72,881 of SJYX01002115.1, forward strand.
TTAGCCAACATGACGTAGGGGAGAGGTGCCGAAATATAAGCTGCTATAGAAGAACAGGAATTCAAAACTGAGAGACTAACATTAAAAGTAGTGACGGATGACAAAACGTTCTCTCATAAATTGTCTTCTGGAACACTTCCACAACCAGAATATGTAAGCCTCCCACAGATAAACAAACTCCCAGTGAAGATCTGTCTGCACTGAAAATTACAAGCTACAATAGGAAACAGCAAATGAGAAAAAGTCAGTAGATGCAACACACAGGACAACTAGTATCCCAAGAATCTGAAGGAATAAAAATATAAAAGAATCTAAATAAATGAGGAAAGGGCTGACATAAAAAAAGAAGCAATAATAAAAGAGTAACCTAATACGCAAAATGAACAAATGGAATTGAAAAAGGAAGTACGCATTCTAGAAGTGGTAAATGAAGTCATTAAAGTAAAATGCCCAGGAGATGGCTTAAAAGCAGATCAGTGGCAACAAAACAGAAAAGCAGAGAATAGACGCTCTGAGTGAATCACCTGGAACACAGCATAGACAGATGAAAGGAGACAAATCCAAAGCTAAGACACACAGATGACAGACTAAGAAGATACGATATGCATCTAATTTTGGAGTTCCAGAAGGAAAGCACAGAGAGAAAAGGAAGAGAGAACATTTGAAGGGCAAATGTCTAAGAGGTTTCCAGAAGTTTCCAGAATTTAGAAAAACATGAGTTCTTCATTGAAGAATTACATCATGTCCCATACAGGATAAATAAAAAGAACTTCCATCTTATTGCCTATAGTAGCAAAATAACTACTAGCAACATCGAAGCCAACAAGAAAAATGTCTTATAGATTACTCGCAAATAAATCATGAATAGACAATGCTGCTGCTGCTGCTGCTAAGTCGCTTCAGTCGGGTCTGACTCTGTGCGACCCCAGAGACGGCAGCTCACCAGGCTCCCCCGTCCCTAGGATTCTACAGGCAAGAACTTTGGAGTGGGTTGCCATTTCCTTCTCCAGTTTTATAGGTTACTTGCAAATAAATCATGAATAGACAGAAGACTGCTGCTGCTACTGCTAAGTCACTTCAGTCGTGTCCGATTCTGTGCGACCCCATAGACGGCAGCCCACCAGGCTCCCCTGTCCCTGGGATTCACCAGGCAAGAACACTGGAGTGGGTTGCCATTTCCTTCTCCAATGCACAAAAGTGAAAAGTGAAAGTGAAGTCGCTCAGTCGTGTCCAACCCTCAGCAACCCCATGGACTGCAGCCTTCCAGGCTCCTCCGTCCATGGGATTCTCCTGGCAAGAGTACTGGAGTAGGGTGCCATTGCCTTCTCCGAGACAGAAGACTTCTCATTAGCAAATATACATGCCAAAAGACAATAAAATAATATTTCTAAAGTGATTTAAAAATATCTATCAGGTTAGTTTTTCACAGAACTCCAGTATCACATAAGTGTAAGGTAGGGGAAAAAAAGACCTTTTCAGACAAACGGTGAATTTATTACTCACAGAACTTCAAAGAAAGGACAATTAACAATGTACTTCAGTATAAAGGAAACTTACCCCTGAAGGAAGAAAGGACATACTAGAATAATGGAAAGAAAAAACTGCTGAGGTGTTAAAATATCAATGTGAGGATTAATTATAAAAATAATCATAAGGACAGTGATACATTTGAAGGTAAACCAAATACTAGATATAAATATTTAAGATGTGGGAGGGCAATTGGAGTTGAAGGTTAAGTCTTTGGGCTGAGAGAAGAAAAGACATTTTTAATTTCATAGGCTAATCTTAATGATTTAACAGTATCCACTACACCTCTAAAGTTTTCAAACTTTAATATGAATCAGATGCCTGGAGAGCTTGTAAATCAAGGATTCTGATTCCCTCCTGCAGAGGTTCTGATTCAGTAGGTTTAGGATGCAGACCAGAATACCTTTCCAGGTGATTTCTGATGCTGCTTTTCTGAGGATCACACAGAGATTCATTGCACTAAAGGACTAAAAGAATAATATTCAGTTTCCAAGCACTACAGGGAAAGAAGGGACCAGATAAAATTTATTCAATTCAATATAAGGCAAAAAAAAAAAAAAGAGGAGTAGGAGCGGAAAGAAAAAGCATCGTAAAAAGAAAGAAAAAAATCATGATAGAAAAATGTAAAAGCAAAGAAGTAAAAGTAAATGTCTATGAAAATGTAAAGATTCTCAGTCTGTATTAACAAGGAAAATTGTGCTAGATCCTTTCATTAGAAATAGAATTACTTAGAAACTTTAAGATAAGAGGTCACATAAATTATTCAGTTATCAATAAAACTTTCTTACTGAAAAAAAAAGAGAATGAACAATATATACACCAGGCAAATCCTAATCAAAAGAAAACTTGCCTATATATTAATATTAGACAAACTAGACTTTTACTCAATAAAGAATAAAAATCAGTATGTAATGATGAAAAGAAAGAGTCACCAGAAGATACAATTAATTGGCAAGTATGTACTTATCCATATAATCTCAAGATATCTAAAGTAAAAATGGACAGAATTACAGGAGAAGATTAAGAAATCTACATCACAGGGAGAGATTTTAAGACAGGCATCTGAGAAAATAATTGCTTAATTAGACAAACAAAATGAAGATATAAAATATTTGACCAATAGAATTAACAGGTTTTATCTGAGACGTGTGTATTAGAATCTTGCAGTCAATCCAAAGAGAAAGAATATAATCTTTAAGCATATGTACATTTGTAAGAATTGATGAATGACTAAACTCCAAAAGAAGGTTTAACCAATGCTAAGAATTGGTATCATGCAGATTACTTAGCAGCAGCAGCAGCAGATTGCTTTGTAATTAAATTAAAAGTCAATAAGATAACAAAACAATAATAGCAACAACAACCACAAACTCTGGATATAATAACAACAACAATAAAAACAGCATTGATAGTGATAACCAAAATCAGATAATACTTGAAAATGAATGACAATGAAAAGCTGTAGTACCAATTATAACTTGTGGAATTCAGCTAAAGCTATTTGTAGAGGAAAAGATGTAGTCTTGAAATGTGCACTTTAGTAAAACTTCACAGTTTATATTGGAAGTCTATTTTGTAATACAAAAAAATTAGCAAGAATATTATTAGAAAGGAAAATACAGATGTTCTAATCTATTAATATAAATGCAGAAATCCTCAATACCATTTTTACCAAATGAATCTATAAGTGTATAAAAATATATCAAGATCAAATGTGGTTTATCACATAATGGTTAAATATTAGAAAAAATGTCACTGATTCACAAAAAGGAAGTAAACAGACCATATAATATTTAATTGACTCAGAAAAGACGCTGAAAAATAAATTCAACAAATTTATAAAACTCCGTCACAACCTCGTAATTTTAAAAGTTCTTCCATTTTACTTTATTTTACTTTACAGTACTCTATTGGTTTTGGCAAACATTGACATGAATCTGCCACGGGTGTACACGAACTCTCTCTAAAAAAAAAAAAAGTTCTTAAACTGATAAAGGGTATCAGTGCTATACTGCAGTAAACATGATATTTAATAGTAAAATATAAAATTTCAGGACTATTCAGGAAAGAGGTATCAANACACCTAACCCTTCACCAGAAGGTAACCAATTAGACGTCTCCCAACTCGGAAACTCCCGTTTTTCAAATGTCTCGCCCAAAAATACCCTATATAAACAATATAACCCAGAGCTTGGGGCTCCTCCCTATAGCTGCTGTGTCGGTATTGGTGGAGCCCCAGTTCGAGCTTGGTAATAAAAACTCTCTTGCTTTTGCATCGGATATGGGCTTCCTGGTGGTCACTGGGAGATTTTTGCGACTTGGGCATAACAAGATATAACTTAAGCATATTAAAATGGCAAAAACAAAAAGACAGGCAGTAACAAGCGGTGAGAATAGAAATAAATTAAAATCCTATTACATTTCAAGTGAGCATGTGAAATGACACAGGGATTTTAGAAAACAATTTATTAGTTTCATAATATTAAATCTAGTTATTATATGGCCTGTCAACTATACTGCTAAGCAAATATGCAAGAAACCTATAAACTGATGCCCATACAGAAACGTGCAATAATGTTCATAGCAGTATTATCCATAATATCCAAAAGGCAGAATCAAATGTCAGTCAGCTGATGGATAGATAACTGAACTGTAAAACATCTGTTAAATAGAATATTATTCAGAAATATAAAGAAAGCTCAGTACCTAAGGATTGATGCTTTTGAACTGTGGTGTTGGAGAAGACTCTTGAGACTCCCTTGAACAGCAAGATCAAGCCAGTCAATCCTAAAGGAAATCAGTCCTGGGTATTCATTGGAAGGATTGATATTGAAGCTGAAACTCCAATACTTTGGTCACCTGATGTGAAGAACTGACTTATTTGAAAAAATGCTGAGGAAGATTGAAGGCAGGAGGCGAAGGGGATGATAGAGGATGAGATGGTTGGATGGCATCACCAACTCGATGGACATGAGTTTGAGTAAGCTCTGGGAATTGATGATGGACAGGGAAACCTGGCATGCTGAAGTCCATGGGGTCACAAAGAGTTGGACATGACTGAGAGACTGAACTAAACTGAATTCAGAAATATAAAGGAACTGACACGTTTTTCAATATGATGAGACTTGAAAACATTAGCTCATTGAAATGTCAGCCCCCAATAAATTCATTTTACAATGTCATGCATTAAGCAAATCTATAGACATTAGTTTAATTATCTCAGGAGTTGGGACAAAAGGAGAATGAGAGTAACTGCTAATGAGAATTAAATTTCTCTTTAAAGAGGTGAAAATCCTCTAAATATAGACTATGGCAGTGGTTGGGCAAATCTACGAACATACTAAAAACATTGCATTATGCATTTTAAATGGGTGGATTTTATAGTTTGTGCTTTATATCTCACTAAATTTGTCAATACAGTTATTAATAAAACTGAATTATCTCCATGTATCTCCTCATTGGTAAAGATCAAAGGAAATATTAGGTATAAAAGTAGTAAGGTATAAGCTTTTCCTTAATGTATGCAGTTACATAAAAACTATATGATCAAGAAATATACTATCAGACAACATATTTTTTAAAAAAGCTAATTTCATGCATACTCACAATCCATAAACATTAAAGGCAGAGCAATATTGTTCATAGAATAAAAGTATTAAAATGTAAATAAATCAGAAGTTAAGAAAATGTCTCTTTTATTTATGAAAAATTGGTATTTGACAGAGGAAATATTAACAAAGGAAGTTCAAGAAAGAATAAAATAGACTTATAGACATGGGGAAAGGGGAGGAGAGGATGAGATGTATGGAAAGAGTAACACAGAAGCTTATATTACCATATGTAAAATAGAAAGCCAATGGGAACTTGCTGTATGACTCAGGAAACTCAAATAGGTACTCTGTATCAACCTAGAGGAGTGGAATGGGGAGGGAGATGGGAGGGAGGTTTAAAAGGGAGGGGATATATGTATACCTATGGCTGATTCATGTTGAGGTTTGACAGAAAACAACAAAATTTTGTAAAGCAATTATCCTTCAATAAAGAAAAATATATTAAAAATAAATAAATAAGAATATTTGTGACATGAGGGAATACTGTGATTGTAAAAAAAAAAATACTATATTAAAAATAAGTAGACAGAAACCTAAGTAGCATTAAAATAAAAATTATGTCAGTGAATGTTAAAATATATTCCAGAATGAAAAACAAGCTATAGAGTTACCACAATGAATCAGAGTAAGCCATACATAGCAAATAAATCCCTTGTGAATAGTGTTTAAATATCCATCATAGTTTCAAATCTAAATATTAATTCCACAGAATTTATAATGGAATTATATTAGAAAGTTAGGGGCAGAGCTATAAAAGTGTGCTTCAGGACTAATATGAGGAAATCCAAAACTTTATCCTCCAATTGCAAATGATTGGAAATTGTTTCAAAATGATAAATAAGAAATAAAATAGAACATATTAGTTAGATACATGAAAGCCAAAATTGATGTAGACAGATAAAATAATCAAAAGTGCTTGCCTCTGGGTGGTAGAAAGGATGGTCAAAATAATTTGTCCTTAATTATTAATTTTGTAATAGCTATTTGGATAAAAATAAAAATAATATCAGACTCAGTGTCAAATTTATTAGTAAAAATTGTTATGTTTATATTATTCTTAGTATTTTAAATACTCATACTTTTATAATAAGTTTTTATAAAGTGAACAAATCTCCTATGTCCACTCTTTTTTACATGTTATTAGAGATACACAAATAGATTGGCTTCCTAGTAAAACATGAGACAGCTTAACCTTTCCTTTTTTCAAATTTATAGTTTTGAAGGCCATTTAGACTTAGAATATTAAAAATTTATTCATAATCTACTAACTTGTTTTTGTTGCCTTGGAGTTTATAGATAACATTTTCAAACAAGTGATGTCATGTTTGAGTAATAGTTAAAACTCAGGCTTTTTCTATTAAAAATTAGATGTATATTCAACATATATTAGACATATGATTTTTTTGTTTGTAATTTGAGTACATTTTTATTTTATCAAATTTATTATAAAAGTTCATCATAATAAACTCAATTTCATCTTTCACAACTCTTTTAGTAGAAATGCACATTAGCTCTTGTCATTTTCCATATAACTTCAGTTGCTATGAATTCTGAATAAAATTCTGTTCAGAATCAGTATTAAAACAATTGTAAGCAAATGTCTACATCTACTTTTGTTGCATTTTTCATGTCCATATCAGTTGGTGGCCTCAATCTCAGCTTGATGCCACAAGATTATTTGCTTAAGACTTTTAAATTTTTGGCAAAATCTGTCAAAGCAGATTGAAAAAGTATCCTATTGTTTTTCTTGAATTTGATTGCTACAACTAAGATACAATCAAGCTTTCACAGTTTGCTTGCTGCCTTCATGTGAGGGGGTACACTGAAAACAATTCATTTGTACATTACTTATTTTACAAAGTCTATTGGGAATATTTTATTCTATTTTGCATAATTCTCTCATTAAGAAAAAAAAAGAAAAGGTGCATCATTTGTCTTCTCTCTTGAAAAGAGGGAAAAAAATCAATTTTAAAACAAAATACAATGTACAGAAGATTACAATAACAATAAGCTAAGATCTTTAATCTCATATCAATATTCATTAAAGTTTTATAATGCCTACCCACAGTCTAATTACTCAAGTATATCATACACAACCTTTCTTTTTCTTTCTGATGATCCCCAAAATATCGTTCTTTCTTTCTGTAATGAAGACAATAGAAATTCTGTAACTGAGTGTTTCTCTGTTCAAAATATAAAATAAAAAGGAAAATTTATTTTCAAAAGCTTCAAGTAAAAGCCTACTAACGAGGAATAGTCCCCGCCATTTCTGCTTCTCCTATGGCTCTGTTCCATTGATTATAATGTCCTTGGCTATAGAGGTCACATTAATTTTATCACATTCAAGGATTCTTAGGTGAAATATGTGGCACATGTGCAGGCTGCATGCTCGTTTGTCACATTATTACTTGCTGTCACTTTTGAAGGTAGGTGTCTTTTTGAAGAATGTGCCACAGCTAGAGGGTCATGTTATTTGCATAAAGCTCTGAAAGCTATCTTTCCAAAGAGAATGACTGGAATGTTGCTTCATTTTCTGTTTACAGAAAGCATATAAAGGACAGCTGTCAGCAGCGAATGCTGACTCTCTTGTACATGGGTAGTAGTAAAAAAAATAATAATAATAAAAATGTTTAACAACATACTAATGAATTGTAACTAAAAATTCCATTTGCTGATCTGAATGTTAATTTTACTGCTCAGAATAATGAAGTTCTGGTCTGCTCTCAGCAGATATTTTTGCTTTATAATGTCAAAAGATGCCTATAAATTGAAGTAATTTATAGGAGCTTCCATTGCTTTTGGTTGATAACCAAATAATTTCCTTCCTTTACAAAATTAGAGGAAGAAAGATAGAGCTGTATTTTTGAAGCTATTACAATGACTTTGCTAAAGATCTTAGGNATATATATATATGCACAAATTGAGATTTACAAATTGCAATAGAAACAAAGATGATATGAAAAAATAAAGAAGCTAGTTGCCATTTTAAAGGCAATACTGTTTGCTAATCTGAAAATTACATTTATAACTTTTCAATTGCTTCTTGATTTCTGTCATGCTTGCTTGGTTTGTTATATGTAATATTTTCTTCCTATCTCAAAACTTTTGTAAGCCACCTTCTTACAGTAAAAATGAAGGTTGAGGTCAGGAAGTAGAAGGCACTAGAGATGATTTCCTATAGCATTTTAAATTAACCATGGAATGAAATGGAAGTATTCTGCAAAGAAAAGTAGAGCTGTGTTATTCTCTTCCTTATCACACCAAGTGACCACAACTATGCAATTACAACAAAATCTAGTAAATATTTCAAAGATTTTCCCTTCTGAAACTGAACTTTGAGAGACAAGAATCAGATTTCCATGTTTCATAAATATTCATGATCTTCACAAATTCATAAATTTTCATTCATAAATATCATCTATCTAACCATATTCAGTAATTCGATAGATGTAGATTTAAAAATCTCCTTGTAAATGTTTTCTGTAAATAACCCAAGTATAATAAGCAAATGATTGCTACTGCAACCTTGGGTGATAAAGAGAAAATAAAAGTACCTTGTCTTCTCCCTTCCCTTGCTTTCCAGGAAATTTAGAGATGCAAATATTCTCTGTATGTTATATTCCTATATATATATGTGGGCATTCTATTTATTGTGGAAGAAGGTGGGATGTGATACAGTTATCAAGTGGTGCTTGGTATGTAAGAAACCAATTTAGGAAGATCTGCTTCTGTATGTCTACAGCTATAGGTTCTGGTAACTTACAGAATGGCCTGATAGGAGACTCTAATCACATGGACACTTGTCTCTTCTCCTCTCATTCCTATGCAGAGATGTTGATGAGTTAGCTTCTGTAAGCTCAGCTTCATCATTGTTGATTGTGGTGCCTATTTCACAGGGTTGTGAAGGAGATTACATAAAGAGTGGCTTGCAAAGTATTCAGCAAAGGGCCTGGCACAAAGTGAGTAGTCTGCATATGTTGACCATTAATGATATAAAGTATATTCAAGCTCATTTTTTTAATCCACTGAGCTAGAAATATTGTTTTATTCTTTTTTTTTTTTGCTTTCATTTTTCTGGTCCACATTCAAAAAAATCAATGTAAGACCAAGATAATTTAAACAAAAGTTTAGCTAAGTCTCAGACCAATTAGACCAAGAAAACTTGTGATTCTGAAGGAAACATAATGGGAAATGCACTTCTGAACTGCCATGGTTCTTAAGAAGTAGTCAAAGGAGAGAGCATCAAAGGAAAATAACCAGAGAGGACACCACTCAAAGCTTCTGGAAGACAGAAATAGCAGTTGCAGGTGATTTCAACCAATCTTCAAATTTTCTTTCTTGAAACTGCCACTATGAGGACTGAGAAAGTGGTTTTACGAAGTAATTTTTTACCTCTGCCCCTAATAGCTGATTGCTGTGAATCATCAAAAGATGCAAGAGAGGTGAAAAGGTAAAAGGGAAAAAAAAGTAAAAGGTGAGAGGGAAACTATTAATTTTGTATTATTGTAAGCTTATAAAAGCAGCTTCATTTAAAAAAATGCCCAAGATTGAAGGAGAAGAAAGAGTGCTTGTTAATCAACTAAAATGTGCTAAGCACTCAGGTAGGTGGTTTGTATATACATATAACATTGACTTCATCATTTCATTAATCTCACAAAGATGCTTAGTTATGATAGGGTAGGTTATCCTGTGATAACAGCTCTCAGTGCCTTAAATGTAGCAAGATTCTAGGTTTGTTAATTCTGAAAAGCAGCCTTTTCCACATAATGGCTCATATTTGCAATTCCATATCATATCAATACATCCTTCTAAATTGAAAAGAAAGATACTTTGTAAAGTTGCATAATGCCACTTAATGTGTCTTCCCAGAAATGACATATTATATTTGCACTCACATTTCATTGGCCAAAGTGAATTACATCAGCCTGTGTCACTTCAATGGGGAGCAGAATGCAATTTCTTCATATGCCCCAAAGCAGGAGACTCAGAAATTCTGGTGAGCAGATGTCTATCACAAAAAGGGACTTCTTATTTTGAAGGTAAAAAATCTGACATTCAGAGACACTCGCAACTTAGGCAAAAATCACTCTTTTTGTTTGATATATTGGAATGTAAAACTCCTAAATTTATATTATTTTCCATTGTGATGTTTTGTTTGACATATATTCACTATTGCATTGATATCAATGTTATACACAGAACAAACATATTTTCTACTTATTAATGTAAAAGTAAGCATTATAAGTTATCCCATAGCTAAATCACACAGAGAACTGCCAATTATTGTGAAAACTACTAATATCATATTCATGGACTTTGGAAGGAGTTATTCTTATCTGCTATTGATTCTGAGATCAAAAAGTTTCGATCTTGCAGTGTCTCTGTGTTTTTTATTTGTTTTGGTTTTTGTTTTTGAAAAGGATTTTAGCACTTGTGTGTCCTGAAGGAACCTCTCTTATACACTTACAGCTTAGTAAGATCCATGGCATGCAGTTCAAAGAAATTGCACCAATTAGGCTAAGAACATTTTCCAGATTCAAGGAAGCCTTCTCCACATTTGAGCATAGTCTGAGGATCAGTGGAGATGGTAGTTCAAAGGGACTAGTCAGTTTAGTAAAATAAGTACCTTGGTTACCCATTAAATTTGCCTTTGTAAATAAAGTACAGTGAGTTTCCCTTTGATCTTATGAAGATAGTCCTGCGTGCTATACATAGCACAGAGATGAAAGTAGACGAGACTGCTTAAAATGAAATATGCTACTGAGTGATATAAAGCTTTCAAACTCTTGAGCAGAAGCAGAAGTAATCTTGTAATGTCCTTGTTTGCAGTATTTTCATAGGGCATTTGGTGTTAATTTCAGTTATTTTCTTATTAAAATGAATAAACAACTGACACTATAGGGAAAATGTTACAGAGCATTAAGCATAAATATGATCAATGATTTATGAAAGGCTGCATGTATTTGTTTCCATTTCTTCAAAGTAGCATCTAGCTTTCATATTGTCTCATCAAGAATCCCTTATCACTCTCCTCTTTGATCAGGACATTTATTTATTTTTTAAATAAAAATGTCTATATATATAAAATTTTTAATTTTATTTTTTAATTTAATAAAATTTTCTATATATGTTAAAAATTTAATTCCATTTTTAAATTTTAATAAAAATTTCTATATTTCTATAGAAATTTTAATTTTTAATCTAATTTTTGACATGATTTTCTTATTATCAATAGAGAATGGTGCATTAAAACTTAGAAAAATAAGGAAAATTAGATGTTGTAGTTTCCGTTTTAATAAACCACTACAAGCTTCTGGTAGATTTTCTCTAGTGCACTTCTCTTCTCAAATGTCAAGTTTTATGCTAGTTTTTAACAAATCCAGGCCAAGGTTTTTGCTAATATTTAGCTTATATTCTAAGTACTGGCATTTTAATAGAGGTTTTGAACCCAAAGGAATGAATCTCTCTTGGAGGAATTTTCAACACAAGTGATAGATGGAGTGTAAGGGGTGGTCTGAATAGGGTGTAGTGATGAGCTCGCACTGGCATTCCAGTCACTGTTTGGAAAGCTAACCCTGGTTGAAATATATACATAATATGTACAATAATTCTTACTCTGGCTTTGTGGCAGTCTGATTATATTGTCTTCTTAAAAGTTTATTGGCTAAAATTTATTTTATTAAATCTTTAAATTATCTATAAAGTTTGGGCTTTCAAGAGTTATGTGATTTTACTTTATTTGACATTAAAAAAAATTACCTAGTTTTTGACTGTCATAAGGTGGCTCAGATGGTAAAGAACCTGTCTGCAATGCAGGAGACCCAGCTTCAATCCCTGGGGTGGGAAGATATCCTGGGGAGGGAAATGGCTACCCATGCCAGTATTCTTGCTAGGAGAATTCCCCGGAAAGAGGAGCCTGGTGAGCTCCAATCCGTGGGGCTGCAAAGAGTCAGACACTACAGAGTCTTTCACACTTTCGAGTGTAAACAATGGTTTCCATTTTTTGTTTAGAAGTTATTTTTAATAAATTCAGCTTATGCTCACATTTGATTATGTGTTTTCTGATGATTAAAAGAAATTTCTCTATGTATCTTTTTTAAATTAGAAGGAAATTATATATGGATAAACAGAGAATTAGCAGATTACATTTCTGTATCTTCAAGCCAGCTACTGTAGGCAGAATGATGGCCACCCAAACATGTTCCTGGTCTAATTCCTGGAGCCTGTTACTATCTGTGTTATCTTACCTGGATAAAGCTACTTTGAAGATACAGTTAATCTTAAGGACCTTGAGAAGGGGACAACTGGATTATCCAAGTGGGTCCAACCCAATCATCCGAATCCTTTTAAGAACCTCTCAGGCTGAGGAGAGAATTGGAAGGAAGGATGGTTAGAGAGATGGAGGAAGTGAGCTATAAACCACCAAGGATGTATAGTCTTTAGAAGCTGAAAAACACAAAGAAATGGATGATCTTACAGAACTCAAGAAAGGCATGCAGCCCTGCAAAAATCCTGATTGCAACCTAGGAGATCTGTGTTAGACTTCTGAGTTCCATGATTGTAAGATAAGAAATTGGTGCTATTTTAAGTCATTTAGTTCACAGTCATTTGTTACAGCAGCAATAGAAAAATAATACAGATTTTAGTACCAGAAGTGAGATTTGAACCCATGTAACGCATCACCAACTCGATGGACATGAGTCTGAGTGAACTCCGGGAGCTGGTGATGGACAGGGAGGCTTGGCGGGCTGTGATTCATGGGATCGCAAAGAGTCAGACACGACTGAGCGACTGAAATGAACTGAACTGAACTGAAATGAACGCACAATATACCAGATATTACTGCTTCTTCAACTGGAGAAAAAAAATGTTTCAGAATACAATTTAATAATAAATATGAAAAAGCAATGCTACATGTATAATTTTATTGAATAACTTTGTGTGTAAGACATGCATCTTTTTGATTCACAATGAAAATGGTACTTTATTGATTTTTCTAATTATATGAATACTATGAGAACAATTCAGGAAAAAACTTCCAAATATAAACAAACCAAAACCCATCTGAATTCTCTGCATTTGGAGAGATCATCTATTGATTTTTTGATGGCTGCTTTTTAAACATCTCTATTTTCATACATAAACTCTCATATATAAAATTTTACATAAATGGAATCATCACACTTGCCATTTTTATCATGAATAAGTTATTTTTTATTTTTGAAATGTATTATTCATATATAATATATTAAAATATATAACTAGTGTATGCATAATAACAAGAAACACCTCTGTACCCAACAATGCAGATTAACTGTACTTGGAAAGGCCCCTGTGCTCCATACCAGTTTCATTTCCCCACCTCTACTCCCAGAAGTAACCATTTTTTGACTTTTATTTTAACCCTTCCTTGATGGACAGGGAAGCCTGGTGTGCTGCCATCCATGGGGTCACAAAGAGTTGAATGTGACTGAGTGACTGATCTGAACTGCTGAAAAATAAGCTCAGCACTCATGTATTTATTACTAAACAATTATTATTTTTTTAATTAAAAAAAATTAAGCAGGAAGCTAGACTTATCTATAAAAAGAAAGCAATTACTACTATTAAATGAAGGTTCCCAGGAGAATGTAACAGAAAAGTACCTGTCTGCCTTGTGGTGGGGTTTTATCTCCGTGGAGTCTATTCAGTACTTCTTTTATGATTCTGGTGGGACTGTGTTATCCTTCATGAATTTGGAATTGAGGGAATTAAGACTGAGATATAATAGTGGATGAGAGTAGAGACATGCAAAGTGTTTTGAAAGGCAGAAAGCTTTCAGGCCCATGAGACTTGACATCAACTTGATTTCTTATGTTAATAGAATATATATATATAAAAACAACTACAGATGAGAAAAGTGATTGATCTACAATAGAAATGTGGGAAAATGAGAATCTTTGTCATGGGCTGTACCATCCTGCCTCCATCAGGGTAGATGCTGTCCTGATGTAACCCTCTCCAGCCCTTTCACAGAGCCGAGCAATTCTTCATGTGAAGACGGTTGTTGCTAGAGCTAACAGGGCACTTATTCCCTATTGTGTAGGTAGAACTGAGGAGGATTCCTGAAGAGACATCCTGTTTTTTCTTTTCCTTGTTTCCTTCTTCCCACAGGAGGAGAAATGTCTTATCTAGTAAGAGAAGATGGAAGAGAGAGACGTCTTTGTTCTCCCTCGTCTCTTTCCTACAATCCAATGTTTTTATACCTAGATGTGAATACCTTTACTTGTCTTAGAACTCAGGAAAGTAAAATCCAACTGAGAAGCAAGGCCACCTGGGCGGAAGTTAGAGACTCTAACCTGACTTGAATGTGATTCACTTCTAATGGATATGAGCCACATGAAGTTTTTTTTCTTTCATTGTGGAAGTCCTTATTATAAACTTCTGTAATCCACCTGGTTCAGTACATTCTAGCCCTGTCACAGACAGGATCTAGATTTATCCCAGGACTTGTTTGAGGTCACTGAGCAGATGAGAAGGCAGCTCCAAAAATGGTATGGGGATGTAACCCTCAAAATTTTGTGAGGTAGTATGTTTCCTTTGTGGTAAAGTTTTCATATCTGGGAGGTGTAGAATTAACTGTAGAAACGTTGAAAAGAACCAAAATGTAATATTACTACTTTTACATTAATTAAAGTGTGCATACTTGCTATATTAAGTACATGTAATGCGTAAGAGGCTTTAACCTGTTAGAAAAACAGGTCAACTTTGTAACATTGTTTTAAAATGCCTAACTGAGAAGTGATAGAGGATCATGTGTCTAGACTGAATATAATTAATTTTATAAGAGTATTTGAAGATTTAAAAAACTTGAAACCAGTTTTAACATTCGTTTATTAATTTTCTAAGTATTGCTTAAATACTTGAGCAAGTTTGTTAGATAATTTATGTATGCATAGGAAAAAAATGAGCATATTTAATGCACTAGGGCACCTTAAAATGTTTAAAAAGAGTTAAATTAATAAGATTTATAACTGGTCCAGATAGCAACTAAACACCTCCTTTAAAGGGACTGTGAAAATGTGTTATCTTTCTACATGGGATAATAAGGTTTATAAAATGAACTGAAAACTGCAAAGAAGAACAAATCCCTTTTTGCATATAAAGTTAATTGCTCAGTCGTGTCTGACTCTTTGCAACCCCATGGACTGTAGCCTGCCAGGCTCCTCTGGCCATATAGCCTTCTCCAGGCAAGAACATTGGAGGGGGTAGCTATTTCTTTCTCCAGGGGATCTTCCCTACCCAGGGGTTGAACTTAGGTCTCCTGCATTGCAGGCAGATTCTTTACCATCTGAGCCACCAAGGAAGCCCCTTTTTTATATTTAAGTATACTAAATTGATTATTTTAACTAACAGTCTATTAAAGATCTTTTTTCTACCTGGGAACCAATCTGGAAGAACCCAGATTCTCATTCAGTAGGAATCACTTTTAGTGTCAGACGCAGATCAAAATCCTGCTATCAAAAAGTTGAGGTCAATGTCTAGATTAGATAGATTCACTGCTGCTGCTAAGTCACTTCAGTCGTGTCTG
>SJYX01002116.1:0-28658 GCA_006410675.1 Oreotragus oreotragus
CCACCCCCACCCCCACCCCCTCTCTGGGAACTCCCAGAAATGGCCTCTAGTAATCCACCCTCTGGTCCTCCACATCTCAGTCTCCTGACTGGAGAGCACAGCCTGCTCTTCCCTGCCTGCTCCTTGGATCTAACCCTGCTCTAGCCTCCCAACACTCTGCCAGGAACCTTCCCGCTCTCCCCCTCCACACACTAGGGTGGAGGGAACAAGCCTCAAGGCACACACGTACACCTCACACAAGCTTAACACTTGGTAAATTCCATCCTTCCCTGGCTCTCATGCCACCGAAAATCCAGGATCTCAGCAAGAGACACCATAATCTCAATCTGACTTGTAATTCTAGTCAATTTAGCAATGGGATCATCAACGCAGCAAATCTGAACTTCTTACACAATGAGGTGGCAAGTTGGTTTGCAACTAAAGAAACCATTCTCCAGGGAAGGTGGAGGCAGAAGCTGTTCCAGGCTGCAGGAAATACTACTGCGCCTGCAGATGGAGCTCAACTGATCATCTGCTAACCTGCACCAAGACTTAACAGCTCAGAGCCAAGGTTTATTCATCTGTCAAATGGGAAGCGCAAATGGAACCAGAATAGCCATTGCAATAGAAGGCACATGGGCCTTTAAGCAAACCTAGATCTGAATACTGTCACTTAATAAGTAACCCTGAGTTGAACTCCCTGAGGTAGTGAAATGGTGGTAACACCCAACCTCTGAAGGTTGTTGCAAAAATTGAGTGAAGTGATCATGACAATACCAGATACACAGGGTATGTCTGATAATTAAAAATGCCTATTAAGACTTGGTGATTTATATATTGCCAAACATGGAGCTGAGCACCTTGTATGCTTTTATCTGCTCATACTTGATTTGTCTACCCCTCAAGATTTTTATAAACATGCTTTTATATATAAAAAACATGAGTACAAGAAAACTCCTAGAAGGGTATATATAAAAATGCTTATTAGCAGAAAAATGGTTATCTCCTGGTGTTAGAAATATGAGTTTTCTTTTTGCTTACCGGCTTTTTCCAAATTTTTCCACAAACATCACTTTCTGAGGTATATTTGATTTGGTTTTTCTTTTTAAAGCTGAAATCCATTAAAACACAATGAAATCAAGATGCTGCTCACAGATAACAACCCCCTACATGAGCCATTTCTTCTGGTGATAAGAGCTATTAAAAGCTGTGACTTCCCTGAGGGAGCTGGCATGTGCTTATTTTAATAAGAATTAGCTGACTTAGCCCCTTCTTCACTTTGCCACTGGGGAGTACAGAGCCAAATTTTAGTTCAATCATTCAATTAGGTTCTTATTCTCTACACGTTTCTATTTTAATTCCCCCCAGTCTTGACTTCCCATTCTAATTTATAGGTCATATCATAATTTCTTATTTCTTACTTGTATTTTTAATATATAAAAATTATATATTTTACTATTTTTCCTCAGTTTATCACAAACCTGTGGCCTACAAATCTTTGCAGAATAAGGCCAGGTACACGTAGACATAAACAAGGGATGACTCAACATGTTATCAGAGTGCCATTGTCCATGCATTTCACACCACAAACCATGAGTTCTTGCTTATGACATTAAATGATAAGTTATAACCTTTAAATCCCATCTGAAACTTTTTTTAAATACAGTACTACAACACCTCCCTATAATAACATAAGAAAATAATAAGGATAATATTACCATAATTTTTAAAGTCCTAGAAGTCCCATAATTAAAAAGTCAGTTTTATTAAATGTTCAATTCTCAAAATTATTAATATGTACTTCTTTTTTATTATAAAAAATCTCCAATCCCATCTCACCCTTCCTCACCTACCTCTCCAAACTACATACTGTCCAAGCAGAACCAAGCCCAACAAATCCCACCACACACCCAACAGCAGGAAGACGGGAAGTCCCCAGAGGACAAGGCCTGCTGGTGCCATCACTGCAAGGGGCAGGGGACAACCGGAATGGGCAGCTGAACAAAACACTGATACAATTTATACCAATTTATAAAGACTTTAGGTGCCCACCAACCCCCAGAGAACAGACCAAACTAACTATACGGTGGAAGCCTCTGCCATACGCTGGGTCCTCCTATCAGGAATCATTGGGAAGCCCAAACAGCTTCACAGTTCCAGCTTCCCGACTGCTGTCATATTTGCCATCTTTGTCATCACAGGCAAACGCCAGCAGAGGCCTTTTGGGGTGCCAAGCCACGGTGAAGGTCGGGGACTCACACTGAACCTCCCACAGCTTGTCTCCTATAAAAATCAATATAGGGATATCAATCAGTATGTTAACAGTAGACCACACTCATTAAGTATTTACCTATGTTAACTCATTTAATTTGCATAATAGTCCTATAGGATACGAACAGTTCTACCCCGTTTTTCAGAGAACATTGAGGTACAGAGGGGTCACAAGGCAGTCACGTGGCGGAGCAGG
Source organism: Oreotragus oreotragus (assembly GCA_006410675.1). NCBI lineage: Eukaryota > Metazoa > Chordata > Mammalia > Artiodactyla > Bovidae > Oreotragus > Oreotragus oreotragus. The sequence continues at coordinate 2,447 of SJYX01002116.1, forward strand.
ATCTGAACTAACAGCCCATGCTCTGAGCCCTAGCCTACACTTCCTAAAAAAACTGCAATGTCAGCTCTTTGTTGAGCATGTCTTATGAATCAGACGCATTATACTTATCTTAATAAAGTATGACGACTTTATCCATCAACACAAGCAATGGTTTTAAACCCCATTTTATAAAGAAACGGGTAACTAAACAGTTAAGTTACACCTCAAAGAAGCAGCAGGGGGAAAAAAAGGGAGAGAAAGAACAGAGTCAGCATAGAAAGTCAGTCTGCCCGAAGCCATAGATCCTTCTACTCAACCACACTTGCCTTGCAAATAAAATTCTTTTTCCAAAGTTTTTATCCTGCCTGCTTGTTGAAATTAAATATGGTTTTTCCAAAGCCACTTTTTAAAGCTGGGATTAATGTAGTAAAGTGTTCACAGTGTGGTGTTGATTTAAAAATGCAGGATACACAGAATTATACACTTTAAATTGGTCAATTTAGATGGTATGTGAATTTTTCGATAAAGCTGTTTTTATAATATTGTTTCTACACACACACACATACTTTCTTTGAAGTTTTCTATATAGTTTGAATTCTTTCATTAAAGTATCATGTATTTCCAAAAGCAATAAAGTTACATTAAAAATAAACCTGAAGAAATACTTTTGTAGAATGAATACTTGCCTCTCATTTTTCTATTTTCAAGTTCTGTCTTGTTGCTTTTTAAAACAAATCACATGTGCTTTGATAATTTCTTAAATTGTAAAATATATAAGTCAACATACAGGCAAAAGACAAAAAGAAATACCATATTGCTAAAAGAGGCTGTATTTAAATGGTGAGCTCACTCATCCATCCATCCATTCATCCATCCATTCATTCATTCTTCCTTTCTGTATTTTAAAAATTTTGAAAAAATATTATTATAATGGAAAAATTAAAAGTGAATAAAAAGCAAATTGTTTTCTTTCATCACTTTCTTTCAGACCCGCCCCTCTCTTTCCTAAATCTTTGCTCCCTCATTACCTGGTAATAGTCATAATAAACACACTTGCCTTAAGGAGGCAAATGCATTTATGCTAATACTGGCAAAGTAGTAAGGAACAGAGATGAAAACACTTGATAGGCGTTCTCATGGCCAAGGATGAATCACAGAGAAGTCTTGTTAAGATAGTGAGGGTTTAGTTACCTGTCTCTACTTCTGCAATGTCAATGAAGTGATCTTCTGAGGCTGACGCCAGCATTTTCCCATCATGGCTAAAACTGAGGGTCCTCACAGGCCAATCCAGCCTATAGCAGAGCAGACCAGACAGAGGAGACATTAGAATAATCCAAAGAGGAGGGCCCAACCTCACTCAAAATGAAATAAAACTAACTTTCCAACAAGCAAAGTGCTGGCAGAGCTGCTTACCTGGAAAAGCATCGAACACACACTAACTCATCTACATCCCAAAGGCTGACCAAAGCATCTGCACTTCCTGTTGCAAAGTACTTCCCCATGGGGTCAAACTTGATACAGATACAGTTGGAAGGATGGGCGTTGATGGACTGCACAGGCTTCAGCTCTGGGTAGCTGAAAAACAAAACAGACATCAATCAAACTGGGGGAAATGACCCTGCTACTACGATACAAATAGGAGAAGCTGAAGAAGAAAACCAAAGACAACAGAATAAGTATCAAAGACTGTAAATCAGGCTTTCCTGAAATAAAGAGATTTCAAAAATATACTGAAACCACACACTACATACTTAAGAATATGAACCCAGACTAACCAACACAAAGACATTTTGTTGTTGGTCAGTAGCTAAGCAGTGTCCAACTCTTTGCAACCCCATGGACTGCAGCACATCAGGCTTCCCTGTCCTTCACTATCTCCTGGTATTTGCTTAAACTCATGTCCACTGAGTTGGTGATGCCATCCAAACATCTTATCCTCTGTTGTCCCCTTCTCCTCCTGCCCTTAATCTTTCCCAGCATCAGGGCCTTTTCCAGTGAGTCAGCTCTTCCCATCAGATGGCCAAAGTATCGGAGCTTCAGCTTCAGCATTGGTCCTTCCAAAGAATATTCAGGGTTGATTTCCTTTTGACTAGTTTGATCTCTTTGTTGTCCAAGAGTCTCCTCCCAGTACCACAGTTCAAAAGAATCAACTCTTCAGCCCTCAGCCTTCTTTATGGTCCAACTCACCCATCCATACATGACTGCTGGAAAAACCATAGCTTTGAATATATGGACCTTTGTTGGCAAAGTGATATTACTGCTTTTTAATATAAATTTATTTTAATTGGAGGCTAATTACAATATTGTATTGGTTTTGCCATACATCAACATGAATCTGCCACGGGTGCACATGTGTTTCCCATCCTGAACCCCCCTCCCACCTCCCTCCCCATACCATCCCTCTATCTCTGCTTTTTAACACAGTCTTGGTTTGTCATAGCTCCTCTTCCAAGGAGCAAGCGTCTTCTAATTTCATGGTCACGGTCACCATCCACAGTGATCTGAGAACCCGAGAAAAGAAAATCTGTCACTGTTTCCATTTTTCTCCATCTATTTGCCATGAAGTGATGGGAAGGATACCATAATCTTAGATTTTTGAATGCTGAGTTTTAAGCCAGCTTTTTCTCTCCTTTTTCACCTTCATCAAGAGGCTCTTTGGTTCCTCTTCACTCTCTCCCATTAGGATGGTATCATCTCCAAACCTAAGGTTGTTGATATTTCTCCCAGCAATCTTGATTCCAGCTTGTGATTCATCCAGCACAGCATTTCACATGATGTACTCAGCTATAAATTAAACAAACAGAGTGACAATATACAGCCCTGATATACTCCTTTTCCAATTAAGAGCCACTCCTTTGTTCCATGTCCAGTTCTAACTGTTGCTTCTTGACTCGCATACACGTTCTCAGGAGGCAGGTAAGTTCAGTTCAGTCACTCAGTCGTGTCCAACTCTGTGCGACCCCATAGACTGCAGCACATCAGGCCTCCCTGTCTATCACCAACTCCCGGAGCTTGCTCAAACTCATGTCCATTGAGTCGGTGATGCCATCCAACAACCTCATCCTCTGTGTCATCCCCTTCTCCTGCCTTCAATCTTTCCCAGCATCAGGGTCTTTTCCAATGAGTCTGTTCTTTGCATCAGGCACCCAAAGTACTTGAGTTTCAGCTTCAGCATCAGTCCCTCCAATGAATATTCAGGACTGATTTTCTTTAGGACTGACTGGTTCGATCTCCTTGCAGTCCAAGGGACTCTGGAGTCTTCTCCAACACCACAGTTCAAAAGCATCAACTCTTTGGCACTCAGCTTTCTTTATAGTCCACCTCTCACATCCATACTTGACTACTGGAAAAACCACAGCTTTGACTAGACGGAGGCAGGTAAGGTATTCTGGTATTTCCATCTCTTTAAGAATTTTCCACAGTTTGTTGTGATCCACACAGTCAAAGGCTTTGGCACAGTCAATGAAGCAGAAGTAGATGTTTTCCTGGAATTCTCTTGCTTTTCCTATAATTCAACAGATGACACCAATTTTATCTCTGGTTCTTCTGCCTTTTCTATATTCAGCTCGTATATCAGAAAGTTCTCGGTTCACATACTGTTGAAGCTTAGCTTGAAGGATTTTGAGCATGACCTTGCTGGCATGTGAAATGAATGCAACTGTGTGATAGTTTTAAACATTCTTTGGTATTGCCCTTCTTTGGGAATGAAATAAAAACTGACCTTTTCCAGTCCTGTAGCCACTGCTGAGTTTTCCAAATTTGCTGACATACTGAGTGCAGCACTTTAACAGCATCATCTTTTAGGACTTGAAATAGTTCAGCTGGAATTACATCACCTATACTAGCTTTGTTCATTGTAATGCTTCCTAAGGCCTACCTGATTTCACGCTCTAGGATGTCTTACTCTAGGTGAGTGACCACATCATCATAGTTATCCAGGTCATTAAGGTCTTTTTTGTGCAGTTCTTCTGGGTATTCTTGCCACTTCTTCTTAATCTCTTCTGCTTCTGTTTAGTCCTTGTCATTTCTGTCCTTTATTGTGCTCATCTTTTCATGAAATTGTTTCCTTCGTATTTCCAATTTTCTTGAAGATTCTCTAGTCTTTCCCATTCTATTATTTTCCTCTTTTTCTTTGCATGTTCACGTAAGAAGCCTTTCTAATCTCTCCTTGCACTCAGTTGGGTATCTTTCCCTTTCTCCTTTGCCTTTCACTTCTCTTCTTTTCTCAGCTATTTGGAAGGCCTCCTCAGACAACCATTTTACTGTCTTTCATTTCTTTTTCTTTGAGATGGTTTTGGTCACTGTCTCCTGTACAATGTTATGAACCTCTGTCCACAGATTTTCAGGCACTCTATTGCATCTAATCCCTTGAATCTATTTGTCACTTCCACTGTATAATCATAAGGGTTGTACCTGAATGGCCTAGTGGTTTTCCCTACTTTCTTCACTTTAAGTTTGAATTTTGCAATAAAGAGCTGAAAATAACGGACTTTCAAAAAATTAGATCAGCAGACTTCTGACAGTAACACTTTACACCAAAAGAAAATGGAGTAAAAAGATAAAACAAGAAAGAAAATATGAATCAAAGTTTTTATATCTAGCAAAGCTACCAATTATAAACTGTTCAAAGAAGCAGCACAATATAAGTATCTCTTAAGTTTTATAAGTATATAAGTTATGATAAGTATGAACTCAGGGAACATTGCTCCCCTTGAACACTTTTTGAGGAATCGAAACTGGAGAGTAAGCTGTGATAATCAGTGACTGAAGATGTACCAGCCCAAGGTTGGTGATGAACGTTAAATACATATAGTCTCTTGTAGAAATTACGTATGTTTAAAAGTAATGTAATAACTGTGTAATCTGACAACATGTAGTATTAACTTTTTTTTAATGGAGGAAGACATATTCTAAAAGCAAAATTTACAATTTTAAGTAATCACACTGGTGGTAGTAGTACTACTGTTAAATATCTGTGTGTGTGTAACAGGGGATGAAGGTAATAGGTAACAATGGGAAACTCAAATTCTATAATCCTCTGCATTTCTGAGAATCAGAATACTTAGCTTGGAAGCAAAGAGATTTTTAACTGGAAGTTATATGTATGAATTTACAAATTATTTTGTCTTTAAGTACATACATATACTTCCTAGCTCTGTCTACTGGAAAGGTCTAGAAATGATCAACTCAACAATATGGACGTTCTGAGTTTTAATATTTTGTAGTGAAAGAATCCAAGGATTCTCTGGGAATTTTCTAATTAAAGATTTGAGACAGGAAATACACAGGATGAACTTGGCATATCTTGTTATACCAGAGAGCAAGAAACTGAAGACTATGAGGATTATGTTAAAAAACATGATTCAGGAACCAACTTGAAGAGGATTCCATGTGCCAAAGATAAATTCATCTTCAATAAGGATAATGATGATGACAGATTGAAACACATCTACTATGCTTAAATAAATAGGTCCATAACAATCCTTCTTTAAAAATAAAGTAGCAGATTATCTTTGGAATCGATAGAGAACTAATTCATTACCTAATGACAAAGGGAAATCATCAAGCATTTATCATGCCTTCTCTAAACATACTGTATTACTGGGTAACAAACTGATAAGGCAAAATGACTCTTAAATAAGCAAGCAATCAGAATCAGCAAAATCCAGACTGGGACAAGCTCCCTAGGTTAACAGTCTGTTTTTTTTTAACAGTTAAGTTCTAGTAAAACAAAGGGAAGGAAAGAGACTCCATAGTTTAATTGACTTAAAAGCCATATCACACTTTTTTTAATGGGCAGAATTAGACTATCCAGAATTTCACATTTAGTAGCAAACTATAAAGAAATAATATAAAAATCAAGACAGTGCTTTTCGAGCAGGGAGTTTTTGATTAGGACAAAGCCCATGGAAAGACTTCTGAGATGGCAAGCAAAGTAGTATTTCTTGACTTGGTGGGATTACACAGGTGTTATGCATATAATACCTCATTAAGCTATACACTTGCATTTTGTGGTTTTCTACATCTGTTTTATTTTCTAATACAAAAGCTTAAAAAAAAAAAAAACTGCCTACAGAGTAAAATTCAAGTTACTAAGCATAGAATTCCAGAGCCAAATAATCTGGTACTAAATTATACTTCAACTTTATCTTCCTGTTTCAGGACCTCTCTTCAGACACTTTTATCTGCCACCACTCCCAGCAATTCTGATCTACTGACTACTTTCCAAATAAGCCATGTTCATTCATACTTGTTTGTCCATTGCCCACTTCCCTTTTGCTAATTCTTAAAATTCTATTAATCTTTCAAGGTCAAGCTCAGAAGCTGCCTCCTTCAACTCCCAAGCCCCACAGTCAATCCTTGGGATTCTACAGCAAACTCCCAATCTCTAACACAGAGCCTAGCACACTCTGCCTTGCAGTGTCCACCCAAGACAGCAGAAAGAACAGAATCAGATAGACCTCAACTTCAATTCCACAACTTCATTCATTTAAAGAATATTTACTAAGATCCTGACGTGTGTAGCAGGTACTGGGCTGCTGCTGCTGCTGCTAAGTCACTTCAGTCGTGTCCGACTCTGTGTGACCCCACAGACGGCAGCCCACCAGGCTCCCCCATCGCTGGGATTCTCCAGGCAAGAATACTGGAGTGGGTTGCCATTTCCTTCTCCAATGCATGAAAGAGAAAAGTGAAAGTGAAGTCCTCAGTCTGTCCCACTGTTAGCGACCCCATGGACTGCAGCCCACCAGGCTACTCCGTCCATTGGATTTTCCAGGCAAGAGTACTGGGGTGGGGTGCCATTGCCTTCCCCGAGGTACTGGGCTAGGCACTAGGGATTCAACAGTAAACAAGTTAAATACAGCTCCTAATTCACAGAATTTAGTCTACTAGAAGACACAAAGAAATAAACATGCATTTATAATGTAGAATGAGAAATGCTTCCAACATAAGTTCATAAAATAAGCTTCGAACCTTGGGGATGAAGAGGGCTTCCCTGGAGGGAAAGTAATATTTAAACTGAGACTTTGAAAGTACAAATTAGCTATACTTCAAGGTACATCTAGTTCAAGTGCTCACTAGCTAACCAGTCACTTAACCCCGCTGAGATCCCTGATCTTCATTTGTGAAATGGGAAGTACACCATCATCAGCTCCCTAGGATTTCTCTCCAGACTCAGTAAAATATAAGGTACCTAGCTCAAAGGTGCTCAAGAAGTTAGAATTCCTTATTACAGTCGCTCTTTGAACAAAGTCAGGGGTCAATCTGACAGGGTTTGAACAAACACAGTTAAAAATTCATGTATAACTTACAACTGGTCCTCTGTATCCATGGTTCTTCTGTATCTGTGGCTCTTCATCACAGATTCAACCAATCTCAGATCATGTGGTACTGCAGTATTTACTACTGAAAAAATCCACATGTAAGGGGACCTGGGTAGTTTAAATCCATGTTGTTCAACAGTCAATTGTTTGTCCTTCTGGCTCCTTTAGGACAGACTCACATGTAATTCATCTTGGGATCCACTAGAGCACCCAGTGCAAAGACATGACAGTCCTCTAAACTTAGAACCCCCTCACCTCAGTATGTTGATACAACCGTTGCCATTTGTCAGGAAGAACATGTTATTGTCATTGTTCCAGGAGATTTCATTGACCTCAAACTTGAACTGCTCCTCCGCTTTGGAGCGGTGTGTCTTGGCATCAATGAACGTCACCACATCATCCTTGTTGCCTACAGCGATGGTCTGCCCGTCAGGACTCCAGCAGATATTAATGTTCTCCCCTGGGAACCCAGATAGGATCAGCAAGATACTGTTAGCCCACAATCCTCCAGAAGTTTACCTTGTTATCAAAGAAAGACTAGAGCTATCGCCAGAGTTCATTCACTAAGGTCCTCATCAGTAGGACCAACCAGAAGTCCAGCACACTCATCTACACATTTCCCCCTTTAGTGCTCACGTCTCTAAGGGCCATTTTTCCTCCCCATTTTATAGACGAAAACCTGAGAGATGGGCCAAAGTATCAAAGTTATGAAGTAACAGAGCCAAGATCTAAACGCGTACTTGACACCTGAGCCTCTAATTCTCTCTTATACCTGTACTTCCCAAACTCCAGTCATTCACATGCCATTTCCACAATTTTTGAACTATCCATGTAATAGCTATACTTCTTCCTTCAAGACTTTTATTAAAACTGACCCCTCCAAATTTTTTAAATACTTTCACTTTGGCAATAAATTCTATAAGCTAGTTCTTTTTTTCTAGTAGGCATTAGAATATATATACAATCAGTTTTTAATGTTCATCTACATACTTTAATCACTCACATATCACCGGTTGTCTAGTTGGGGAAACCATATCATTCCACCTCCAGGTACAAGTCTCGCCAACAAAGTCCAGTAGCCCACAAATTTCATCAACTTTATTGATTGTAAGATGCATATTTTTTCATACCTTATTACCTGTAATCTTAGAATGCATCAGGATGTATTTCAAATTTTTTGGTGTATCATGACTATCTAGTAAAACTTTATTTTCTTTCCTAATGAAACATAAAATATTGATGCATCTTATAATCAATAACATCTTAGCCAATATAACTTAATAAATGGCCTCAAGGTTTATAAGGCAATATCTGGGGAAGAACAGTCTATAAATGTACTACACAACTTCCAGGTCATTTTCTCCCCAACTGTCAAAGTCATTTATTCCAAGAGCAGTCATTCTAGCCTATCAGCAGTTTCCTAAACTCTCCACTCCTTGGTACATGCTGTTCCCTGCTAGAGCTGCCTACCCACTACAAGGTGACCACTAAATCTATATGGCTATCTTAAGGGTTTGTTCAAATTCTGTGAAGCCTTCCCTATCTTCCCCAGGCATACATAAGTGTTTCCATTCTCAGTATCCACCTTGTAAACCTATCCATTACAGGATGACCATGTTATATTATGTTAGTTTTTTCAATACATTATGTCTCTCCCTACACTAAACTCTCAGGTCCTTGGAGTTGGCGACTGTCTTTTTCAGATCAGGATGTCTCATGCCAACAGGGCCAGGCACAGAGAAGATATTTAAAATGAATGACTATCAGTAGCTCATCTTCCTACTGCCCTCTGAACAGTTACCTTTAGTGTTCACAGTGGCAATGCATTTCGTAGTCCTCACATCCCAGATGCGAATGGTTTTGTCTCCAGACGCAGTGACAAAGAGATCAGGGTTACTTGGATGCCAACAGAGCTGGTCCACGCTATCCCCATGTCCCCTATAATTGTTTTCTTTGACCTGAAAGTACAAAATCCAGATACCCCTTCACCCATATGTACCCACCTACCCATGTAACTTCTTAACCTTATCCAAAACGAGGTATCTGGCTACCAACATAAGTTTGGATTAGTAAAGAGTCCACTCCTTCTAAGTCACTTCCCCTAAACCCTTCCCAATACCCTACCCTCCCTTCCTCCCCGCTGTGTGAACAGTTCTGAGGACCGGGTCCACACCAATGCCCTTACTCTTTATCCCTCCCTGGGCTTCCTCCTTTGAGGTGTTCTACCCGTACTCTTCCACCAACCCGCTTACTCAGTTCCACGGAGGCCCTGTCATTTTGAGAATGACTCTCTTCATCATCACAGGAGCCCTTCACCACTGTCCCAGCCGCTCCTCACCACCACACAAGTCTCCCCGCCATCCTCACCACCGGCCTTTACTCTCCACACTCACCTTCACCCCGCGCTCATCTTCACGCCTCCTTACTATTACACTCCCTATACACCGTCCCCCGACCCCAACCACCAGCCCTCCTCTCCATCACGCCCATCTTCACCTCTCATCAGTCCGTTCCCCCCGCCTCACCCGCGACACTTGTCTTTCGCGCATCACACACGCCCCTCACCTCCAATCCCTTCTTCCTCCTCCCTTCTCCTCACCCCCACTCACTCACGCCTTTCTTCAACCTCGCCTTACCACACCCCCTCTCTCCCTAGCCTGGGCCGGGTCCCAGCGGCTCACCAACCGGTCCTTCTCCAGCAAGAAGACGCTGGCCGTCTTGTCGAAGGACCCCGAGGCCAGGCGACGTCCGTCGCAGCTCCAGGCCACGGAGTGCACCTTGGCGCTGTGCGCCGGGAACTCGCGCGTCTTACTGTGGCCGCGGAACAGCTCCTGCATCCCAAGCACGTAGCGCGTCGGGCCGCTTGACACTGAGCACCAGGGAGCCATCGAGCCGGGACCGCTCTGGCCCAGCGCTGAGGGTCCTATGGACGCCTGGGGAATCGCCATGACGAATTCCCGGACACCGACTCGGTAATATTCTTAACTGCAATCAGCCCTGCCGCCGCCGCCGCACGCACGCGCGGGAGAGAGCACCGGCGCTTCCGCGCACCCGCACTGTGGCCCACTCCCGGAAGAGACTACAAGTCCCAGCATGCAGCGCGCCCCCCGCCTTTACCTTTTCCAGTGGTCGCGGTTCCGTTTGGAATTTCCTTCACTATTAACCATTAGGAGGTTTTTAGGGTCCTTATTTTCTCCTTACCTACCGTTTGGTAGATATATTTGTATCCCTGTTTAATCGAAGAAATAACGCAATTCTTCTAAACCTCAGTTCGCTGTCAGTTAAAAACACTTTTTTTCTGGGTTACTCCCACCTTTCAGCCCACTCACTTAGAGCCGAAGGCTCTCTACTTCCTGCTGCAGGAGGAGCTGGTGAACTTCTCTGGGGAAATAGGGTAGAGTTTTGGTGTTTCCCTGTTGGCGCAACTGGTAAAGAATCCGCCCGCTAATGTGGGAGACCTGGGTTTGATTCCTGGGTCGGGAAGATCTGGACGATGAACCAGCTACCCACTCCACTATTCTGGCCTGGCGAATTCCATGAAAAAGAGTGACTCTCTTTTTCACTTGGTGCGGGGAGAGGAGGCTGCCGAAGGCTATTGGGATGATTTTGAGACAAATTCCTTGTGTTTAGAAGGCTGTTCTATATGCGCATTATTATATATGCAAAAATACATAAAATACACAGAGTGAAGAGTAAATGCCTTTTCATGCCCCTTGGACTGGTCCCCACACCTCACACCCATACCTCAAACCACATGTCCAGCATTTTCTTACTGAAGAAAGGGGTGGCGAGTTGCCAGCGCCAGACAAGTCGCTTGAGAAGGGCCAGTGAGCTGGGGGTTGTGTTTCGGTGGTGAAAAATTGACGGAAATTTTGCATAAAAACAAGACTTTTTAAAAAGGTAACACGTGCATTTGATAATAAATGTAGAAAAAATGAGAGAATAAAGTGGGAGAGCGAGATTACTTCTCTCTGATGTACCCAAATTCCCCTTACAAAAAAATACCGTAAAATTTCTTGTGAGGCCTTCCAAAGGTGGCTTTGCTACCAAATCACAAGTCTATGTATGCAACGGCAGAGCCAGTCCAATCAGTACTAAAACATTAAGAGTTTGGAACAGAGAAAGGCCTATTATAGGTTCATACAAGGAGATGGGTGGCTCATGCCCTAAGAACCCTGAAGTTACTAAAGCTTTCAGCAGGCCCCTTTAAAAGCAAAAGTTAAGGGAGGGGCATGGTAAGTTGTTGCTAACTTCTTGGTGCCAGACCCTTTGCTCTTGAAGTTAGTTCATGATCAGGTTAACAATGTTCCTATAATCTCCTACCAAACGATGTTATTCTCCATCTTGACAAGAAAGAGCAAAGGTCCCAAGGCACAACTTTCACACTCCAAGGTCTCAGTCCTGACCAAGAGGCAGCAGATCTCAGTTGGCAGCTCCTGCAGGGTCAGGTTTCCACACTTTGCCCAGCTGTCATCTCTGAGGGAGCCAGGCACCAAATCAAACTGGACTTCAGTCTCCTCAGACCACTCAAATGGGAGAGACCAGGTCTCAAAGACTGCGACCCAGGCAGACAGTCACTGCTATTAGGTCACAGAGACAGGGAAGGGGGAGAGATTCACTGCTGTCTCAAGACCTGGGCCAAGGCTAGTGGAGGGCCTTAGTAAGGGCTCCAGGGCTCTGCAGGACATAGTCCCCAGTCTGTTTCCCAGGCCCTCCAGGAGAAGGCCTGAATCTGCCTCTTACCTCACTCTCCACCTGATGACTACTGACCTTTGGCTGAATCACTTCCCTAATGGTCACTCATTGACAGTTGGCTGCTCGTGGGGGAGGAGGGCCCACTAAGGCACTGGCCAATGGCTGAGCGAGACCTGTTGCCTAGTTACAGGTTGCAGAGTAATGAGGCACAGATATGGCTGCCTGCTAAGAGCTGTGCTCATTCTGCCCTGTTACAGCTGTTGTTTGGCTGCTCAGTCACGTCTGATTCTTTGTGACCCCATGAACCACAGAACGCCAGGCTTCCCTGTCCATCACCAACTCCCGGAGCATGCTCAGACTCTTATCCATCAAGTCGGTGATGCCATCCAACCATCTCATCCTGTCACCCCTTCTCCTCTTGCCTTCAGTCTTTCCCAGATCAGGGTCTTTTCCAGTGAGTCAGTTCTTTGCATCAAGTGGCCAAAGTATTGGAGCTTCAGCTTCAACATTAGTCAGTCCTTCCAAAGATTATTCAAGGTTGATTTCCTTTAGGATTGACTGATTTGATCTCCTTGCTGTCCAAGGGACTCTCAAGAATCTTCGCCAGCACCACGGTTTGAAAACATCAATTCTTTGGCGCTCAGTCTTCTTTATGGTCCAGCTGTCACATCCATACATGACTATGGGAAAAATCATAGCTCTGACTATACAGATCTTTGTCAGCAAAGTGATGTCTCTGCTTTTTCATATGCTGTCTAGATTTGTCATAGCTTTTCTTCCAAGGACCAAGCATCTTTTAATTTCATGGCAGTCACCATCCACAGTGATTTTGGAGCCCAAGAAAATAAAATCTATCACTGTTTCCACTTCATCTCCTTGTATTTGCTATGAAGTAATAAGACTGGCTGCTATGGTTTTAGTTTTTTGAATGCTGAGTTTTAAGCCAGCTTTTTCAGTCTCCACTTTCACCCTCATCAAGAGGCTCTTTACTTCCTCTTCACTTTCTGCCATTAGGATGGTATTATCTATGTATCTGAGGTTGTTGATATTTCTCCCAGCAATCTTGATTCCAGCTTGTGATTCATCTTGCCTGGCATTTCACATGATGTACTCTGCTTATCAATTAAATAATCAGGGTGACAATATACAGCCTTGATATACTCCTTTCCCAATTTTAAGCCAGTCCATTGTTCCATGTCTCCTTCTAACTGTTGCTTCTTAACCTGCATACAGATTACTCAGGAGGCAGGTAAGGTGGACTGGTATTGCCATCTCTTTAAGAATTTCCCACAGTTTGTTGTGATCCACATAGTAGTTTAAGTGTAAATTGATTGCCTTGAGAAAGGTAGACAGGTATGCGTATATCCTACCCTCTCCCAACCCCCCAAAATGGTAGCATTCCTTACATAACTTGCTTTCTATTGTAAACACATATAAGAAATCATAAGTATATGCATATGTCTCCTTCTTTTAATGGATANTGGACTGGTATTGCCATCTCTTTAAGAATTTCCCACAGTTTGTTGTGATCCACACAGTAGTTTAAGTGTAAATTGATTGCCTTGAGAAAGGTAGACAGGTATGCGTATATCCTACCCTCTCCCAACCCCCCAAAATGGTAGCATTCCTTACATAACTTGCTTTCTATTGTAAACACATATAAGAAATCATAAGTATATGCATATGTCTCCTTCTTTTAATGGATGTATTATATAATAGTTTATTCAACTGATCACTTTGGTGGACAATGAGTTTGCTTTTAGGACAATACTGCTGTGAACATCCCCATACAAATTTCATTGTGCACATATGCACTTTTTATTTGAATAAGTATTGTCAAAACACCTGAAGTTCTAACATCTACATTTCTACCAGCAGCATGGGAGAGTGCCGTGAGGTCTTAAATACTAAGTGAGTCCACATATAATGCACAAGGTTCTGAAAGAAGCCTTAGGAAATATGGCCCTTTTTGGGCTTCCCTGGTGGCTCAGAGGTTAAAGAGTCTGCCTGCAATGTGGGAGACCTGGGTTCAATCCCTGGTTTGGGAAGATCCCCTGGAGAAGGAAATGGCAACCCACTCCAGTATTCTTGCCTGGTGAATCCCATGGACGGAGGAGCCTAGTGGGCTACAGTCCACAGGGTCACAAAGAATCGGACACAATTGAGCGACTCCACTCCTTCCACTTCATCCCTTTAAAGCTAGACATTCTTGGAGACCTCAAAGCTTTTCAGACTGCAAAGAATACTGATGACATTACTAAGATCTTGGGGTAGGAGATTATGTGGTATCTAGTTTTCACACCTTACCTTTCATTTTCAGGAATCTTCTTCATATTATTGCAGTGAAAAGGGAAAAAAGAGGAATGAATTGTTTTCTTTCCCTTTCCTGAGAAGAAGATAAAGAGAACAGTGAGCAGGCCTGAACACTCCTAGCTCTTTTTACTTTGCTCAGTGGTTCAGTCATGTTCGACTCTTTGTGACCCATGGACTATAGCCTGCCAGACTTTTCTGTCCATGGGATTTCCCAGGCAAGAATACTGGAGTGAGTTGCCCTTTCCTTCCCCAGGGGATCTTCCTGACCCAGGAATCAAACTTCAGTCATTCTAGCCTATCAGCAGTTTCCTAAACTCTCCACTCCTTGGTACATGCTGTTCCCTGCTAGAGCTGCCTACCCACTACAAGGTGACCACTAAATCTATATGGCTATCTTAAGGGTTTGTTCAAATTCTGTGAAGCCTTCCCTATCTTCCCCAGGCATACATAAGTGTTTCCATTCTCAGTATCCACCTTGTAAACCTATCCATTACAGGATGACCATGTTATATTATGTTAGTTTTTTCAATACATTATGTCTCTCCCTACACTAAACTCTCAGGTCCTTGGAGTTGGCGACTGTCTTTTTCAGATCAGGATGTCTCATGCCAACAGGGCCAGGCACAGAGAAGATATTTAAAATGAATGACTATCAGTAGCTCATCTTCCTACTGCCCTCTGAACAGTTACCTTTAGTGTTCACAGTGGCAATGCATTTCGTAGTCCTCACATCCCAGATGCGAATGGTTTTGTCTCCAGACGCAGTGACAAAGAGATCAGGGTTACTTGGATGCCAACAGAGCTGGTCCACGCTATCCCCATGTCCCCTATAATTGTTTTCTTTGACCTGAAAGTACAAAATCCAGATACCCCTTCACCCATATGTACCCACCTACCCATGTAACTTCTTAACCTTATCCAAAACGAGGTATCTGGCTACCAACATAAGTTTGGATTAGTAAAGAGTCCACTCCTTCTAAGTCACTTCCCCTAAACCCTTCCCAATACCCTACCCTCCCTTCCTCCCCGCTGTGTGAACAGTTCTGAGGACCGGGTCCACACCAATGCCCTTACTCTTTATCCCTCCCTGGGCTTCCTCCTTTGAGGTGTTCTACCCGTACTCTTCCACCAACCCGCTTACTCAGTTCCACGGAGGCCCTGTCATTTTGAGAATGACTCTCTTCATCATCACAGGAGCCCTTCACCACTGTCCCAGCCGCTCCTCACCACCACACAAGTCTCCCCGCCATCCTCACCACCGGCCTTTACTCTCCACACTCACCTTCACCCCGCGCTCATCTTCACGCCTCCTTACTATTACACTCCCTATACACCGTCCCCCGACCCCAACCACCAGCCCTCCTCTCCATCACGCCCATCTTCACCTCTCATCAGTCCGTTCCCCCCGCCTCACCCGCGACACTTGTCTTTCGCGCATCACACACGCCCCTCACCTCCAATCCCTTCTTCCTCCTCCCTTCTCCTCACCCCCACTCACTCACGCCTTTCTTCAACCTCGCCTTACCACACCCCCTCTCTCCCTAGCCTGGGCCGGGTCCCAGCGGCTCACCAACCGGTCCTTCTCCAGCAAGAAGACGCTGGCCGTCTTGTCGAAGGACCCCGAGGCCAGGCGACGTCCGTCGCAGCTCCAGGCCACGGAGTGCACCTTGGCGCTGTGCGCCGGGAACTCGCGCGTCTTACTGTGGCCGCGGAACAGCTCCTGCATCCCAAGCACGTAGCGCGTCGGGCCGCTTGACACTGAGCACCAGGGAGCCATCGAGCCGGGACCGCTCTGGCCCAGCGCTGAGGGTCCTATGGACGCCTGGGGAATCGCCATGACGAATTCCCGGACACCGACTCGGTAATATTCTTAACTGCAATCAGCCCTGCCGCCGCCGCCGCACGCACGCGCGGGAGAGAGCACCGGCGCTTCCGCGCACCCGCACTGTGGCCCACTCCCGGAAGAGACTACAAGTCCCAGCATGCAGCGCGCCCCCCGCCTTTACCTTTTCCAGTGGTCGCGGTTCCGTTTGGAATTTCCTTCACTATTAACCATTAGGAGGTTTTTAGGGTCCTTATTTTCTCCTTACCTACCGTTTGGTAGATATATTTGTATCCCTGTTTAATCGAAGAAATAACGCAATTCTTCTAAACCTCAGTTCGCTGTCAGTTAAAAACACTTTTTTTCTGGGTTACTCCCACCTTTCAGCCCACTCACTTAGAGCCGAAGGCTCTCTACTTCCTGCTGCAGGAGGAGCTGGTGAACTTCTCTGGGGAAATAGGGTAGAGTTTTGGTGTTTCCCTGTTGGCGCAACTGGTAAAGAATCCGCCCGCTAATGTGGGAGACCTGGGTTTGATTCCTGGGTCGGGAAGATCTGGACGATGAACCAGCTACCCACTCCACTATTCTGGCCTGGCGAATTCCATGAAAAAGAGTGACTCTCTTTTTCACTTGGTGCGGGGAGAGGAGGCTGCCGAAGGCTATTGGGATGATTTTGAGACAAATTCCTTGTGTTTAGAAGGCTGTTCTATATGCGCATTATTATATATGCAAAAATACATAAAATACACAGAGTGAAGAGTAAATGCCTTTTCATGCCCCTTGGACTGGTCCCCACACCTCACACCCATACCTCAAACCACATGTCCAGCATTTTCTTACTGAAGAAAGGGGTGGCGAGTTGCCAGCGCCAGACAAGTCGCTTGAGAAGGGCCAGTGAGCTGGGGGTTGTGTTTCGGTGGTGAAAAATTGACGGAAATTTTGCATAAAAACAAGACTTTTTAAAAAGGTAACACGTGCATTTGATAATAAATGTAGAAAAAATGAGAGAATAAAGTGGGAGAGCGAGATTACTTCTCTCTGATGTACCCAAATTCCCCTTACAAAAAAATACCGTAAAATTTCTTGTGAGGCCTTCCAAAGGTGGCTTTGCTACCAAATCACAAGTCTATGTATGCAACGGCAGAGCCAGTCCAATCAGTACTAAAACATTAAGAGTTTGGAACAGAGAAAGGCCTATTATAGGTTCATACAAGGAGATGGGTGGCTCATGCCCTAAGAACCCTGAAGTTACTAAAGCTTTCAGCAGGCCCCTTTAAAAGCAAAAGTTAAGGGAGGGGCGTGGTAAGTTGTTGCTAACTTCTTGGTGCCAGACCCTTTGCTCTTGAAGTTAGTTCATGATCAGGTTAACAATGTTCCTATAATCTCCTACCAAACGATGTTATTCTCCATCTTGACAAGAAAGAGCAAAGGTCCCAAGGCACAACTTTCACACTCCAAGGCCTCAGTCCTGACCAAGAGGCAGCAGATCTCAGTTGGCAGCTCCTGCAGGGTCAGGTTTCCACACTTTGCCCAGCTGTCATCTCTGAGGGAGCCAGGCACCAAATCAAACTGGCCTTCAGTCTCCTCAGACCACTCAAATGGGAGAGACCAGGTCTCAAAGACTGCGACCCAGGCAGACAGTCACTGCTATTAGGTCACAGAGACAGGGAAGGGGGAGAGATTCACTGCTGTCTCAAGACCTGGGCCAAGGCTAGTGGAGGGCCTTAGTAAGGGCTCCAGGGCTCTGCAGGACATAGTCCCCAGTCTGTTCCCCGGGCCCTCCAGGAGAAGGCCTGAATCTGCCTCTTACCTCACTCTCCACCTGATGACTACTGACCTTTGGCTGAATCACTTCCCTAATGGTCACTCATTGACAGTTGGTTGCTCGTGGGGGAGGGGGCCCACTAAGGCACTGACCAATGGCTGAGCGAGACCCGTTGCCTAGTTACAGGTTGCAGAGTAAGGAGGCACAGATATGGCTGCCTGCTAAGGGCTGTGCTCATTTTGCTCTGTTACAGCTGTTGTTTGGCCGCTCAGTCACGTCTGATTCTTTGTGACCCCATGAACCACAGAACGCCAGGCTTCCCTGTCCATCACCAACTCCCGGAGCATGCTCAGACTCTTATCCATCAAGTCGGTGATGCCATCCAACCATCTCATCCTGTCACCCCTTCTCCTCTTGCCTTCAGTCTTTCCCAGATCAGGGTCTTTTCCAGTGAGTCAGTTCTTTGCATCAAGTGGCCAAAGTATTGGAGCTTCAGCTTCAACATTAGTCAGTCCTTCCAAAGATTATTCAAGGTTGATTTCCTTTAGGATTGACTGATTTGATCTCCTTGCTGTCCAAGGGACTCTCAAGAATCTTCGCCAGCACCACGGTTTAAAAACATCAATTCTTTGGCGCTCAGTCTTCTTTATGGTCCAGCTGTCACATCCATACATGACTATGGGAAAAATCATAGCTCTGACTATACAGATCTTTGTCAGCAAAGTGATGTCTCTGCTTTTTCATATGCTGTCTAGATTTGTCATAGCTTTTCTTCCAAGGACCAAGCATCTTTTAATTTCATGGCAGTCACCATCCACAGTGATTTTGGAGCCCAAGAAAATAAAATCTATCACTGTTTCCACTTCATCTCCTTGTATTTGCTATGAAGTAATAAGACTGGCTGCTATGGTTTTAGTTTTTTGAATGCTGAGTTTTAAGCCAGCTTTTTCAGTCTCCACTTTCACCCTCATCAAGAGGCTCTTTACTTCCTCTTCACTTTCTGCCATTAGGATGGTATTATCTATGTATCTGAGGTTGTTGATATTTCTCCCGGCAATCTTGATTCCAGCTTGTGATTCATCTTGCCTGGCATTTCACATGATGTACTCTGCTTATCAATTAAATAATCAGGGTGACAATATACAGCCTTGATATACTCCTTTCCCAATTTTAAGCCAGTCCATTGTTCCATGTCTCCTTCTAACTGTTGCTTCTTAACCTGCATACAGATTACTCAGGAGGCAGGTAAGGTGGACTGGTATTGCCATCTCTTTAAGAATTTCCCACAGTTTGTTGTGATCCACATAGTAGTTTAAGTGTAAATTGATTGCCTTGAGAAAGGTAGACAGGTATGCGTATATCCTACCCTCTCCCAACCCCCCAAAATGGTAGCATTCCTTACATAACTTGCTTTCTATTGTAAACACATATAAGAAATCATAAGTATATGCATATGTCTCCTTCTTTTAATGGATGTATTATATAATAGTTTATTCAACTGATCACTTTGGTGGACAATGAGTTTGCTTTTAGGACAATACTGCTGTGAACATCCCCATACAAATTTCATTGTGCACATATGCACTTTTTATTTGAATAAGTATTGTCAAAACACCTGAAGTTCTAACATCTACATTTCTACCAGCAGCATGGGAGAGTGCCGTGAGGTCTTAAATACTAAGTGAGTCCACATATAATGCACAAGGTTCTGAAAGAAGCCTTAGGAAATATGGCCCTTTTTGGGCTTCCCTGGTGGCTCAGAGGTTAAAGAGTCTGCCTGCAATGTGGGAGACCTGGGTTCAATCCCTGGTTTGGGAAGATCCCCTGGAGAAGGAAATGGCAACCCACTCCAGTATTCTTGCCTGGTGAATCCCATGGACGGAGGAGCCTAGTGGGCTACAGTCCACAGGGTCACAAAGAATCGGACACAATTGAGCGACTCCACTCCTTCCACTTCATCCCTTTAAAGCTAGACATTCTTGGAGACCTCAAAGCTTTTCAGACTGCAAAGAATACTGATGACATTACTAAGATCTTGGGGTAGGAGATTATGTGGTATCTAGTTTTCACACCTTACCTTTCATTTTCAGGAATCTTCTTCATATTATTGCAGTGAAAAGGGAAAAAAGAGGAATGAATTGTTTTCTTTCCCTTTCCTGAGAAGAAGATAAAGAGAACAGTGAGCAGGCCTGAACACTCCTAGCTCTTTTTACTTTGCTCAGTGGTTCAGTCATGTTCGACTCTTTGTGACCCATGGACTATAGCCTGCCAGACTTTTCTGTCCATGGGATTTCCCAGGCAAGAATACTGGAGTGAGTTGCCCTTTCCTTCCCCAGGGGATCTTCCTGACCCAGGAATCAAACTCGTGTCTTTTGTGTCTCCTGAGTTGCAGGCAGACCCTTTATCACTGGGGCACCGGTGCTGCTCCTAACTCTGCATGTCTATAACTAAGTTTGCTTTTCTGCCCCCTAACTCTGCAGGAGCTATAATTCACACCTATTTTCTTTTGACTGTACACTAAATACATCCTGGATCTGGAGTTTACCTTACAACACGCTTCCCCTTGTAGTTACATATCAGAAAGAAGGCTGCAGGGCCACCGAACTGCCAGACTCAATTATTGGGTTATTGATGCCAGCCTATGACTGTCTTTGAAACAGTGCAAAAGGAAGAAATCAAGATCCTAACACCTTTGTTCCTCGTCACTGGCTCCTGACTATGAGCCCTCATCTTATATAAGCCCCTAGACTTCTCATGGGGGCGGGAGGCACAGTTCTTGAGGCGTGAGCCTACTGTGTTCCCCTCTCTGCTTGCTGAGAATTAAAGCCACCTTTCTATTTCCTCTGAACTCTGTCTGTATAGTTTTTATTTGGCACCAGTGGGCAAAGAAAGCCAAGATTTTGGCCAGCAACAATTTTGCTAGCACTTTTTTCCCTACATGCACTGAGAATATATCTCCCAGTGCCGGATAAGGACATTAAGAACAAAGAGGTAAAATGTCTTGCTCCAGGTCACATGGCTGACATTGATTAGAACTCTGGTTTTACTGACTTTAAATTCTTCACTCTGATTCTTAGCATCTGAAACTGTTATAAATGTAACTCTTTCTATTTCTGTATTAATTCTGTGGTTTTTGTATATATTATGCTTTTATTTCATTCTCCCTTGTGTTCTTGTTTTATATTCTGTATAAAACCTCGGTTGTGGTAAGTGTTTCCCTCTGCTCTTCACTGAGACAGTTGTAATAGCACATTTTTGAGGGCTATGAGACTGAAGTCAAAGTACCAAAGGAGAGAGAAAATTCAGGGGAACAGAGGCACTGGCTGTTATTTAGAAAAAAACACACACACACTTCATTTTGGAAAAAACTAACAAATTTAGAGAAAAGCTGCAAGGATAGTAAGAATGCTGCCATTCCTATGGCCCAGATTCTCCTAGTTTTAGCATTTTGTTCTATTTTCTGTGTCTATTATACATAGGACTTCCCTGGTGGCTCAAATGGTTAAGCGTCTGTCTACAATGTGGGAGACCCGGGTTTGATCCCTGGGTCGGGAACATCCCCTGGAGAAGGCAATTCCCTCCAGTACTATTCCCTGGAAAATCCCATGGACAGAGGAGCCTGGTAGGCTACAGCCCATGGGGTCGCAAAGAGTCAGACACGACTGAGTGATACATATCACTATTTTGCCTATTTGAGTAAGCTTAAGTTACTCATTACACCTAAATATTTCAGTGAATATTTCCTAAGAATAAGGATATTCTGTTTCCTATCCCCAGCATAGTTATAAACATTAGTAACTTGAACCATAACATAGAATTTAATCTACTATCTATTTCAATTGTGTCAGTTTAGCCGCTAATATCCTTAGTGCATTCTTCCTCCAATACAAGATTTAGTCTAGAATTTTATACTGTATTTAGTTATCATGTCTCTTTAGTCTCCTTGAATCTATAAAAATTCCCCAGCAATTCTATGGCACCCCACTCCAGTACTCTTGCCTGGAGAATCCCATGGACAGAGGATCCTGGTAGGCTGCAGTCCATGGGGTCGCTAAGAGTCAGACATGACTGAGTGACTTCACTTTGACTTTTCACTTTCATGCATTGGAGAAGGAAATGGCAACCCACTCCAGTGTTCTTGCCTGAAGAATCCCAGGGATCGGGGAGCCTGGTGGGCTGCCGTCTATGGGGTCGCACAGAGTCGGACATGACTGAAGCGACTTAGCAGCAGCAGCAGCAGCAGCATGACCTTCATATTGTTTTTTAAAATACCATTAATGGATCATTTTTTTAATAAAATTTTTAAATGTATTTATTTGGCTGTGCTGGGTCTTCACTGCTGTGTGGGCTTTTTTCTGGTTATGGTGAGCGGGGTTCTCGAGTTACCGGTTGCAGCGTGTGGGCTTCTCATTGCTGTGACTTCTCTTGCGGAGCACAGGCTTTAGGACCCTCAGGCTTCAGTAGTCGCAGCGCGTAGGCTCAGTAGTCGCAGCTCCCAGGCTCTCGAGCACAGGCTCAAGAGTTGTGGTGCACAGGCTTAGCTGCTCCACGGCAAGTGGGATCTTCCCAGGTAAGCAGTGGAAACTTGCCTCCTGAATTGGCAGGTGGATTCTTTACCACTGAGCCACCAAGGAAGCCCCTAGATGGACCATTTTTATAGTCATTTCTGCTTCCCAGAAATTCTCTTTGGGAGCTGACCTTTGTTCAAACTCTGCAGGATGTTTTTATATATGGGAGTCTTAGGAATTTAAGGGTCACTCAGGGCAGAATCAGGTCAAACACAGTAAGGCCAGAGATGCTAGACTGTGTAGAGGGAATTTTCAGGAGCTGAGGCAAACATGCTACAATGAAAGAAAAGGAGATAAGGAAGGAGGGGGCTTGAAATATGTCTTATTTTGGTGGGAGCTTTGGAGAAGCTGTTGTTGCAAAAAGAAAACAGGAAGGAGCCCCTTACTTCTGGCAAATCCTCGACATATAGTTGTGTATCAGTTTAACCAGAGAAGCAAACTAGTGAAAGATATATGTTAGAAAGATTGATTTCAAGGAATTGGTTTACACCACTGTGGGGGTTACTAAGCCACTCTGAAATCCACAGAGCAGGCTGTCAGAGTGGGTAGGCTGGAACTCTCAGGCACTGGCTGAAGGTAATTTCCAAAGGCAGAAATGTTCTCTCAGGGAAGTCACATGTGTATGTGCAAAGTCATTTCAGTCGTGGGACCCAGTGCNCTCTGAAATCCACAGGGCAGGCTGTCAGAGTGGGTAGGCTGGAACTCTCAGGCACTGGTTGAAGGTAATTTCCAAAGGCAGAATTGTTCTCTCAGGGAAGTCACATGTGTGTGTGCAAGGTCGTTTCAGTTGTGTCAACCCAGTACAGCCTTAAAGTTCTTTCAACTGATGGACTCAGGCCCACCCAGATTATACAAAATTATCTCCTTTATTTAAAGTCAACTAACTGTGGAGCTCATCTATAAAACACCTTCACAGGAAAGATCTAGATTAATGTCTGATTGACTAACTGGGGACTGTAGCCTAGCCAAGCTGGCACATCAAAAAGATCATTACAGGGTGGGGGAGGTTTGCATCTCCTGGGCAAGGCAGACTCATGACAATGGTCAGACAAGCGAGGAAAGCAAACTAAGGAAAGGGTACGGAGGTTGATTTTAGCAGCTTAGAATTTTAATTATAAAACTGATAGTATCACAGTTCTAGGTATGTGTGTGTATATATATATATATATATATATATATACACACACACACACCTAGGTATTATTGGAAACTAAAGAAGATTTCCCTTCCCTTAAAAAAAGTTGACCTTGCTATCATTGTTATTAAGGAGAGTTCTGGAAAATGGCAGATTAGAAAGAACTAGGAATCTGTCTTCCCACATAGACAACAGTTGCACTAGAAGAATCTGTCTGATGTTAACTGTTTTGGAACTCTGGAGATAAGTGAAGGCTTGCAATTTCCAGGAGAAGGCTTGGACAGTAAAATTCCAGTTGATTTCAATTTCAGCTCTTAGCACAGGACCAGCTATGCGTCTCCATCTCCAGCCCCATGGCATATAGCTATACCATGTGTTCTTCGAACAACCTGCACATAGCTTGCTGAGGTCAGGTGAGCAGAAAGGACCCTACCCTCTAAATACTGGGGATCTCTGCTCTGATTGCTGGTATCTACTTCTGATCACAGAGATGCAGACAAAAAGGAAGGCAGCCATTATACCTCCCTCCCCCTCCACCTTATCTTGTTGCAAGCCCGTCTTCCTCTGGCTGAAGTGACTTTCAGGGAATTTAAAAGGCCAGCCCCTCTTTTCATTTTCCTCCGTTTTGCTTTTTGAGAGCCAGACATTAAAGACTAGGACACTCAAAAAACAACTGCGTATACAGGGAAACTTGGAAAATAAATGCCGCGCTCAGGGAAAAGCTCAGAAAAGACCTGAGAAGATCTTATTCATACTTCAGGCTGATTGTCTGCACAGAGAGAGCTGACAACAGTGAAAACCAGAAGTAATGAATAAAGACAATAACAAAACCCAGCAAATCCTGAGAAAGGGGGAGAATCTGATTTCTAGAATTACCATTTTATTAGATTCAAAATTTCTAATTTTCAAGAATAAAAAAATCACAAGCCATACAAAGAAACCAAAAAATATGGCCTATTCAAAGAAAAATAGATGTATCAACAGAAACTGTCCCCTAAAAAATATCTGATGACAGATATACTAGAAAAAGACTTTAAATAACTATCTTTAAAATGTTTGAAGAATTAAAAGAAGATATGGAGAAAGTCAAGAGGAAAACAATATATGAACAAAATGGAAATCTCAATATAAAAAACCTTAAAAAGAAACCAACAAGAAATTGTGAAACATTTAGAACTGAAATGAAAAATTCACTATAGGGATTCAAAGAAAGACTTAGATAAGATTGTGTGTGTGTGTGTGTGTGCTGTGCTTAGTCACTCAGTCTTGTCTGACTCTGAGCTACTCCACAGACTGTAGCCTGCCAGGCTCCTCTGTCCATGGGGATTCTCCAGGCAAGAACACTGGAGTGGGTTGCCATTTCCTTCTCCAGGGGATCCTCTCAATCAAGGGATAGAATCCAGGGCTCCCACATTGCGGGTGGATTCTTTACTGTCTGAGACATCAGGGAAGCCCCTAAAGATAAGATTATGGAAATTATCAAATCCGAGTAACAGTGAAAAAAATTGATTGAAGAAAAGTGAACAGAGCCTGAGGAAACTGTGAGCCACTATCAAGTATACCAGCATGTGGCAGGGAGGGGGAAGGCGCCTCACAGGGGTGAGAAAGAGTTAAAGGGGCAGAGAACATATTGGATAAACAAAGGATTGAAAACTTCCTAAATTCACTGAAAGATAAACATCCAAGGAACTCAACAAACTTCAAGTAAGATGAACTCCAAGAGACCCATGCTGAGACACATTAAAATCAAACTTTCACACTTTCAGAATGGATAAAAGCAAATAGAGAGGGGGGAGGGATAAATTAGGAATTGGGGATTAACAAGTACACACTACTATATATTCAACAGATAAACAACAAGGACTAATTCAATATCTTGCAAAAACCTATAATGGAAAGAATCTGAAAATACTATATATATGTTTACATATATATATGTATGTATCACTTTGCTGTACACCTGAAACACTGTAAATCAACAACATTTCATTTAAAAATTTTTAAGAAAAATAAAAAACAGAAACATGGAAGCTTCAAGAGAAAAGCAATCAGCACATACAAGGAACTGTCAATAAGATTATAAGCAGATTTCTCATCAGAAATTTATAGTCCAGAAGACTATAAATTGCACTGTTACACTGTTGTCAATATGTTCAAAGTGCTAAACAAAAAATCGTGAACAAAGAATCGTACATCCAGCAAAACTGTCCTTGAAAATGGTGGAGAAATTAAAACACCCCTAGAAAACCAAAAGCTGAAAGAATTTGCTGCCACCAGACCTTCCCTGCAAGAAATTTTCAAGAAAATCCTATAGGATGAAAGGAAAGAACAGTAAGAAATAACACAAAACCATATGAAGAAATAAAGATATCAATAAAGGAAAAGACATGGGCAACTATAAGAGCTATTATTGTAACAACAGTTTGCAACTCTATATTTTCTTTTCTACATGATTTGAGACTACTACACTTTTAAAAGTTATAAATCT
This sequence comes from Oreotragus oreotragus, assembly GCA_006410675.1. Lineage (NCBI taxonomy): Eukaryota > Metazoa > Chordata > Mammalia > Artiodactyla > Bovidae > Oreotragus > Oreotragus oreotragus. The sequence goes on from SJYX01002116.1 coordinate 28,534, forward strand.
AAAAGCTAGAATTATAATGTTTTTGTAACTCCACATTTAGTTTCTACATAATTTAAGAGTGTAATGTAGATCACTTCATGGGAAATAGATGGGGAAACAGTGGAAACAGAGTCAGACTTTATTTT
>SJYX01002116.1:55204-75079 GCA_006410675.1 Oreotragus oreotragus
TTTATTTTACTTTACAGTACTCTATTGGTTTTGGCATACATTGACATGAATCTGCCACGGGTGTACACGAACTCCTAAACATGAACCCCCCTCCCACCTCCCACCCTACATCATCCCTCCAGATCATCCCCATATCCAGTCCATTTTAGTTCACTGATTCCTAGAATGTCAACGTTCACCCTTGCCATCTCTTGTTTGACCACTTCCAATTTGCCTTGATTCATGGACCTGACATTCCAGGTTCCTATGCAACATTGTTCTTTACAGCATCGGATCTTGCTTCTATCACCAGTCACATGCACAACTGGGTATTGTTTTTGCTTTGGCTCCATCCCTTCATTCTTTCTGGAGTTATTTCTCCACTAATCTCCAGTAGCATATTGGGCACCTAATGACCTGGGGAGTTCCTCTTTTGGTATCCTCTCATTTTGCCTTTTCATACTGTTCATGGGGTTCTCAAGGCAAGAATACTGAAGTGGCTTGCCATTCCCTTCTCCAGTGGACCACGTTCTGTCAGCCCTCTCCACCATGACCCACCTGTCTTGGGTTGACCCGCAGGCATGGCTTGGTTTCATTGAGTTAGACAAGGCTGTGGTCCTAGTGTGATTTGATTGACTAGGTTTCTGTGAGTATGGTTTCAGTGTGTCAATAATAAGTCTGAGGAATAATTAGAATACACTTACATGATGGTGAGAGTGTTAGTGACAAAGTTGCCTTGAAAAGCAGTGTTTTTGTTCTTCAAAATGTTAAACATAGGGTTATGATGCAACCCAAAAGTTCTGCTCCTGAGTATATACCTGAGAGAATGAACGCACAGGCCCACTTAAACACTTGTTCATGAACCACAGCAGCATTGCTCATGACAGGCCCAAAGCAAAAGCAACTCAAATGTTCATGAGTTGATGAACAGATCAATAACAGGGATTAAATACTGATACATGCACCATCATGGATGAATCTTGACAACATCATGGCAGGTGAAAGAAGCCACTACAGAGGCCATGTACTATGCGATTTTGTCTGTAGGAAAAGTCTAGACTAGAAACACTGAAGGTGAATGAGCAGTTGACTCGTTGGCATGTTCACTTGTCATCTCCTTTGTTTTAACATGTGGTATATCAATTGAACCTCCTAATACCAGGTTAACAATATTTATTAATCCTGACACAGCACAGAGAATGCCAGGGACTTTTAAACTGTGCTAGGTATGGTAGTATGGATTATTCCTAACACAAGGACTAGCCTTGAATCTTCTAGTCTTTATCTTCTACCCCAAAATTATCTGTATTTTCTCAGTCTTACATATAACTGTCAAACTTGTCATTTGGTATGTGAGTGTAAAATTGTTGTAGCTATTTTTATACTGTGCATGTCAATTTTGAAACCAGTAAATATCATAAAATTGCTTTTGATATAGAAAAATCTGAGCCACCCAAACATTCAACAGGTTGTTCTCTCATGAGCAGCAGATCACATTAATCAAACACTTGATTACAATATCTCTTTCTAAATGACTATAAAATTTTCTATCTTTACCCATTCTTTCTGCAAGACTTGACTCATTTCTACCCTTCTCTCCATCCATTGTCCAAACTTCAGATTTGGTCTCATTTCTTTCTTTGCTATGTAGTTTATTTTCTGCTACACTGTCATCTTTCTAGAGTTGTTTAGGCCATTACAGACTTTATTTATTGATTTAAAAGTCCATTTAGTCAAAGCTGTGGTTTTTCCAGTAGTCCTGTATGGATGTGAGAGTCAGACTATAAAGAAAGCTGAGAACCAAAGAATTGATGCTTTTGAACTGTGGTGTTGGAGAAGACTTTTGAGAGTCCCTTGGACTGCAAGGAGATCCAACAAGTCAATCCTAAAGGAAATCAGTCCTGAATACTCACTGAAAGAACTGATGCTGAAGCTGAAACTCCAATACTTTGGCCACCTGATGCAAAGAACCAGCTCATTGGAAAAGATCCTGATGCTGGGAAAGATTGAAGCCAAGAAAAGAAGGGGATGACAGAGAATGAGATGGTTGGATGACATCATCAACTCAGTGGACATGAGTTTGAGCAAGCTCTGGGAGTTGGTGATGGACAGGGAAGCCTGACATACTGCAGTTCATGGGGTCACAAAGAGTCAGACATGACTGAGTGACTGACTGAACTGAAATAAATGCATTTATGACTTTATTTCCATCACAGTTTAATCAGGAATCCATGAACTGTCATGTACGTTGAGAACTCATGATGATTAGTTTTACGTGTTAACTTGGCTAGGCTATAGCTCCCAAGTACTTAATCAAATACTAACCTAGGTGTTGATATGGAGGTGCATTGTCATCATGAGTAATACTTATAGTCAATTGAGAGGAAATAAGAGAGGTTTCAGAGAAGGCAATGGCAAACCACACCAGTACTCTTGCCTAGAAAATCCCATAGATGGAGGAGACTGATAAGCTGCAGTCCATGGGGTTGCTACCACTCAGACACAACTGAGCCACTTCACTTTCACTTTTCACTTTCATTCATTGGAGAAGGAAATGGCAACCCACTCCAGTGTTCTTGCCTGGAGAATCCCAGGGGTGGGGGAGCCTGGTGGGCTGCCATCTATGGGGTTACACAGAGTCGGACACAACTGAAGTGACTTAGCAGTAGCAGCAGCATCCTCGATAAGGAGGGTGGGTCTCATCCAATCAGTTGAAAGGCTTTGAAGACAAACTCTGAGATTTCCTAGAGACAAAGATGATCTATATGATGACTGCTCTCCCATGCTCACCTGAATTTTCCACCTGGCCTGGGGGTTTCAAACTCATCAGCTCCCACAATCACATGAGACACATTCTTTATTGTGAATCTCTCACATGTATGTAGCTTCAATTGGTGAGTTTCTCCAGTGAGTTTTGATTGATACAGTCATCTTTCTGTTTCACTTTATTTCTTACTACACATTTCTGAAATGAGAATATTTTCATTTTTCCAACTCTCGGTGAACACTTGCCTACATAATCTTTCTGAGGGGTCCACCCTTTTAATTTACCTTTACAATAGCTCAGTCTTGGAAACAAGCATTCATGCTTGTAAAATATTCTGAGTGATACCTTAGCCAATGGGGACTTCACTACAGCTCTTAAAACACTACGGTTTCCATCTTCTGGGCTTCCCCAGTGACTCAGCGGTAAAGAATCTGCCTGCATTGCAAGAGCTTCAGGAGATGAGAGTTTGATCCCTGGGTTAGGAAAAACCCCTGGAGGGCATGGCAACCCACTCTAGTATTCTGGCTTGGAGAATTCCATGGACAGAGGAGTGCAGGACAGTCTCTGGCAGGCTGCATAAGGTTGTAAAGAGTCCATAAGTTTTCAAAGAGTCAGAAACAACTGAAGCAACTTACCATGCATGCACAATAAACTACGATTAAACACAGCTGCTGTTAGCATGTAGATGCTTTTGGTTGTCTGTCTCTAAACCATCCATCACTGTAAACTCCAATTTTATCACTTTAGACCAGTTTCTTACATAATGATGGTAACATTTTAATGTTTACTGTAAATCTGGTTTTATTGTCACTTCTTTTTTCACTTCAGATGATCACAGCCATTATTTATTTTATTTAGAAAATTCAACGAATGGTGTGTATGTTGAGAGCATTTAATATAAACTCAAGGTATCTTGTTTCAAGTGGATAAGTGGCCTACCCACTTCCTGGCTTGTAACTTCTGAAACTCCCTGGACCTTCATTTCCTTATGTGCAGAGTAGGGAGAAAATAACTTATCCTATTGGGTTGTTTTTGCTGTTGTTCAGTCTCTAAGTCATGTCTGACTCTGAGGTCCCATGGACTGCAGCACACCACACTTCCCTGTCCTTCACTATCTCCCAGAGTTTGCTCAAACTCATGTCCATTGAGTTGGTTATGCCATCCAACCCTCTCATCCTCTATTGTTCCCTTCTCCTCCTACCCTCAATCTTTCCCAGCATCAGGGCCTTTTCCAATGAGTTGGCTGGCTCTTCACATGAGGTGGCCAAAGTATTGGAGCTTTAGCATCAGTCCTTCCAATGAATATTCAGGGTAGATTTCCTTTAGGATTGACTGGTTTGATCTCCTTGCCGTCCAATGGACTTTCATTGTAAGAACACCTGTAATTATACGAGACCCATATGAACAGTCCTGGGAAGATCTGCCCATCCTATTCAGCAACAGAACTGGACACACTTCTCAATTTCCCCTTCCTTTGTCAGCTGACCAGCATGCCCAGCTGCCTTCCTCCCAGCCCTCACGCTCTGCTGCTTCATTCCTTGAGACTATTTCCAGACTTTACTAAATGTGAACTTATTTTTATGTCTTCCCTTTCTCACCGGCTTTATTGGGTCCATTAATTCTTCACTGCTCTGGTCTGCTGGTAGCCCTCCTCCTAGTTTTAAAGTGGTGAAATAAATTAAATTTTATTTTTATGTGTAGTCATTTATTCCAATAGAACATTGAGGGAGCAAGGTACTAAAAATATGTGTGTCATAAACCATGTTGAGTAAGAAGATAGTATATTTGATATTTTAAAAATGAGCTTTATTTTAAAAGTTTCTCAATTATTTTGAATACAACTTTGAAAAGATTCCAAACTAGGTAAAAGCTTTATTTCAGAATTGTGGAAGAATTGACCTGTTTTTAAGTTGTAAGCATTCCTGAAAATCAATCCTCCGCTAGATAATATGCACGACTTTAGAGCTTACAATTTAATAGGCAACTTTAAAGGAATACATGGACTTTTATAAACATTTGTTGTTTGTAAATTGGAAATTAACATATAAAGAATAATTATTCCTTAGGGATAGATTGCTGCAATCTCTGATGACTGAGCAACACACACACACACACACACAACATCTTTCAGAAAGCTCTATCATTTATCTATGGCTTCATGGGTGATCTTCTACCTTTATTGCCTATAGAATTCAATATCCCTAAATGAAGCCTATTACTCTACATGGCATGGCATGGCTTATCTCTATAAAACATCTTGTAAGTCTGTTAATTTGAACAACTACCACAGACGGACAAGAACTATTTCTCAAGAACCCTCTTCATTGCTTCATGTTTTTCTCATCAGGTCTCAAAATAGTAAAATCACTAATAAACAAAGGAAGACACAACACAGTATCAATACCTTTACAACATTTTTATATATTACTACTCTAAGAATCTGTATATAGCCTACTTTATCATAACACTGAAGTGTGAGAAATAGAATATCTCTCATGTGCATCAATTCATACTGTTTTTCTTCTTCATTTTTTGGATAGGATAATACATGTTTGTTATTGAAAACCATTTTCACTAGGTTTACATGAAAATAGCCTCATTTTCCATCACCTTAGGGAAAGACATACAGTCCAGTTCTGGCCAACCAGGGGACTGTAGTGCTGGGCTCAGCACTTGCTGTGCTGTTTATCAGATAACCTAGGAAGGAAAATTGATGGAAACACTCAGGGCTTCTGTGGGACAATAAAAGTGTGACTGCAAAGGCTATGTAAGCCTATAGGATCAATCGCCCTCATTCTGTCTCATAATATGAGCTTCCTGAGAACAAATCTAGGAGCAAATAATGCAAATGAAAGAGATGAAGAGACCCAGCTTCCTGGTTGCATCATTTGACCCCCTAAATCCATCTCTCCTGAAAATTCACAGCTTGAACTTCCTGACATAACCATTCAATAAACTTCCCTTTGTGAGCTAGTTTGAAGATGAATCCCTCTGCATCTGAAATAGAATTTTCTAACGGAATCAATCGGAGGTGTGGTGGTAACAAGATTGTCACTAAAATTCTGGACTGAGACGTGAGGGGGCAGGGAGGGCTCCTCTCGCTGGCTGAGAGTCAACCCTGACCTTTAGGTGATGACAAAGCAGTCTGTTAGACTGTCGCCCAGTAAACCCTGGAACTGAGATTCTGTGTATCTATGATTCAATTCTAGATTTAGATTCTAGACTGATTTCACATTCAAGCTAAATCTAGCTTGGGGTAAAGGCAAATTAGCCCTCATAACTTGTGAAGCAGAACAGATACCATCAGCCTGGAAACAAGGAAGAACATGCATCCAGGTGCCGTAGGAGGGGGCGTGTTGCTGGAGGGGCCCCTCAGGTCTGAATCAAGGCCATCTTTGCCTATCAAGCAGTTCAGTATCAGGGAAATTGTTTCCCATAAGAAACCCAGGGATAAAGCAAAGGACCCAACAATAATCCTGTTTTACTCAAACTTCAAGTCAATTCCATCCCTCAGGTTTAGTTTAAGTAATTTTCCAATAGTCCCTACAATGAATGTGAACATTTTGAGCTCTCATTTAATGTTCTCTATTTCTCGGGTCTTAGTTATAAAATTAATCAAATATAAGGGTCGCTGTGAGAAGTGCATGAGGTATACTCTTAACTTTTAAATAATGGAATCTCTCTCTTTCCTTAAGAATCAAATGAAACACATTCACATCTGAGATCATTTCTGCCTCTGAAGCAAGATCAGGTCTTTATTTTTATCCAAAATTCTTTCTTCAAAGAGATTATTCGACAAAATGCTTCCAAATTACAAAATTCTTTAAATAATATTAACTTCATGAGACTTTAGAAGAGAATTTTCAGACAGACGCAGAATATCTAAAATGTGGAAATGCAAGTTTATCTTGGCATCTCACTTATCCTTTGACCTCTTCTCCCCTGTTTTCTTTCTGTCTCTATCTCTCTGTGTGTGTCTCTGTCTGTCTCTGTCTCTCTTTCTGTCTTTCTGCTACATAGACACATAAGAACAAAGATCCAGAGACAGCAACTTCATACACACCTAATGGTTTTGGGACCCTGTGGAAAGTCAAACTTTTTCAGTAAATTAAAAATGAAGGGTGCTTGAAAGGGCCCACTTGTTATGGAAATGTGTACTAACTGGTGGAGACCTACAGCTGGCTGTACCAGGTGATGGCATTCTCTGTGCGAACACGACACTCACTCTGCTGAAGGAGCTTGGGACCAGCCAGGGACCAGCTCCACGTTTAAGATTCAGTCTTTGTCTCTGGTGTCAGAGTTAGACGTTTAGAGAGCAGAAAATTCAAGAAGGGCAAAGGGCCATGAAAAAATATTCATTCTTAATTGTGCATGCAAAAATTCGTGTTTAATATTCCAAGCAACTACAGTGCTTAAAATCATCCTAATGAATAATGTTTCTGTTTTCTATCCTGAGGCAACCCTCTCTTTTGAGACATGAAGTTAGTTTTGCCTTTTATTCTCATTCACTGCACAAGAATCTGATCAAAGATATTATGGCAACTGTTTATGGCAGAGTTGTTGTTGCTGTTCACTCGCTCAGTCATGTCTGACTCTTTGCAACCCCATGGACTATAGCATCCCAGGCTTCCCTGTATTTCACTATCGTCCAGAGTTTGGTCAAGTTTATGCCCATCAGCAGAGCTGAATGGTAGGAAATGGTGATTGGAGACATGAGTGATGAATTATGGAAATGTTCAGTGAGGAATCTTCCTGCTTCACCTAATCCTAAATACTCTCATACTTTTCTGAACTTGCAACATCTCTGGGTGATAGTAAAGGTGGAACTTACCTTTCTCACTCAGAGGATGTGGTCCTAGACTCAGGTTCTGAGATGACCTGCCCTCCCTGGCACTCAGGAGGTTGCTTCATTTATTTTCAATAGTAGCTGAAAGATGCATATTTATAAAATTAAATTAAAGTTCATATCGTGAGAAGGCTGTTATCTGAGCAATAGCTAAAGAGAGGCTCTGGATACATAATCTAACTAGAGGTTTACAGGGCAAAATCAAGAACCAGCAAACAATTTCAACATGTGATCTAAGGTTCATGAACACTGGACATGATGAGAAACACTGGGGTCACTGTCATTAACCTAAAACTGCTGCTGATGAACAAGGGCTACAAGATGCACAAAGGTCTGGACTCCAAGGATCTGGAGACACTCATGAGGATGGAATGGTGAATTCTGCTAGGCCCACCCTTCCTCCTCTGCTGCAGAAGCTTTCAGAACCCCAGACAGAAGCTACGCTGGCAAAAAAAAGCATGGCAAAAAGCTCAACCCGCATCTCCAATCATCAACTCAACTCACTAAAAAGTTTGTTGCCTGTTGTATCCCAAGATGATTTAGAATAAACACAGCATTTCAGAAAGTAAAGTCCCACTGTTAGTATCTTGGGCACTTAGAAATCTATGCAAATTTGGTGTTTTATGTACTTAAAGACTTTAACAGAAATCAGCTTCCTAGAGAAAGAAATCGGATATTAGAATCAAATTTAGAATATATATTTCAAAACTTGACTAAGGCTTGTGATTTTAAGTTGAAACTTTACAAAGGTTATAAACAACTTAACTATGTAGTTGGACTTCCCTGGTGGATTAGAAGGTAAAGAATCTGCCTGCAGTACAAGAGACCAAGGTTTGATCCCTGGGTTGGGAAGATTCAATGTTTACCATTTCAGAGAACTTAAATTTTACCAAATATAAAGATTTTGGTTAATTCCTAAGACTTGTTCAAGTCCTAAAGAAACTCAGTCAGAAAATTGATATACTTAAATAGAAAGCTAAATATATTTTATAAATGCAGTTAAAATGGTAATTGCTAATTGGTAAAATGGTAATTAAGTTTATAAATAGAATAAAAGCCCTGATTACTACAATTATTGAAAATTCCTAGATTCATACTTAGAATAATACTTCTAAGTAAACCTAAAAGTTTTAAGAACTGAGTTTTTAAATTGTGACTTTAATAAATTGAATAGAAATTTTTACAAACCAAAGCAAACATGTCCCTGCTATTGAAAAGAACTTTGAGTGCACGGAAAAGTTTAATTTTGATAGTTTTTATTTCCAGCACAGAAAGAGTTCATAGTGGTTTCTCCTCTGTTCTTGACTGTAGGGAGAACCTGTTCTCACCAAGGGGACCAGGTGATTCAGTACATACTGAATGGTGAAGGACCACTCCATCATTGATTCTAAATAATACATCCGAATCTTGCTTTCTTACATTAATTAGTCTAACTGCCTACATTTGATCATAAAGGAGGCACTCACTCTTACCTTCCTGTCAAACTCAGTTTCAGAGCCTGGTGTAATTGCCTCATTTACTCCCTGACGCCTGGGGGTGGCCCTAGCCCAGCCCCACATGAATTGTCTGCTGCCACCACAAGACAGAAACACATGCCTTATGAACCTGTATGAACTGATTTTGAAGTTTTACAGTGTGGAGATGATTCCCATGGCATGTTTGAACTGTATTTTGATTTATACTCCCTGCAATGGCACCCCACCCCAGTACTCTTGCCTGGAAAATCCAATGGACGGAGTAGCCTGGTGGGCTGCAGTCCATGGGGTCGCTAACGGACAGACTGAGCGACTTCACTTTCACTTTTCTCTTTCATGCATTGGAGAAGGAAATGACAACCCACTCCAGTATTCTTGCCTGGAGAATCCCAGGGACAGGGGAGCCTGGTGGGCTGCTGTCTATGGGGTCACACAGAGTCAGACACGACTGAAGTGACTTAGCAGCAGCAGCAGAACAATATGTAATTTAATGTGAAGAATTGTTTTTCTCTTTATTAAATGAAAACTTCCACCTCTGCAGCTTGTAGTCTGACTAGAGCAGGGTTAGATCTGTGTGTCTGTCTAAGGGCAGATGGTCAGCTCTGTCAGGATGTTCTCTGGGACTTCAAGACATCTATCAGTGCCTGCATCATTCACAAAAGCCATCATCACCATTCAGCAAAGTGAGGGAGAGAATCATGTTTTCTTGCTGGAAAGTTAAAGAAAAGAAAAGAAAATTTAAATAACTTTCGAAAAAGTAAAAAACCTAAACTATAACAGAAAATCGCGCTGCATGCATGGTCAGGGCACCAAGTAAAGAGCAAGGATAACTCCATCCTTTGGTCAGCCTCTGATCCAGAAAAGGTCAGTACCACTTGAAGCTTCACATCCTAGCCTAGATGGCTCTCACCTGTCCTGCCTCCCCATCTCTGTCCTTCATACACCTTCCCCACAGAGCTGAGTCTTGAAAACCCAGGACAGCCTTTGGAGAAAATCCTTCTGTGGTCACTGACACACCAGAGAGTGTGCCTTTATTCATAGAATATATTTGCAAATGTAATGATGAAGTCCAAACAACACACAATGCAGTGACAAAGTCCAAATAACATACACATTTTGTAAGTGCTCTATAATTAATAAGTCATACACACAAACAATTTTATATGTAACTGTAATTGTCTTACTTTATTCTAAGCCAATGGAGGGGTTTAAGTGTATGCTTGTAACCTATTCATATTAAATGCAGCAAGCCACAGAGAACAAAAGGGCTTTTGTGTTATGCTCTGTATTGCTAGATATGAAAAATGAAGTTAATAGATGTTATAACTACCAGAATGAAGTGATTAGTGTCCTTAAGAAATTTAAAGATAATTCCTTACTATATACCATTCAGGTTCTATGGACTGCAAAGCTTCTTCTTACTCAATAGCATCAGTGAGCACAGTCTGACAAACAGTGACTTTTCCTGCACACCCTGATGGTTGTCTTCCATGGTTCTCAGAGGCACCATGCTCCTGAGTCCCCACCTGCAGGCAACACCCATCAGTCTGTTTGTCCGGTGCCCACACAGCCCAAAGAGCCCATCCTAAGTGTGTAGCTCAGTGGAGGTAGGGCACAGGGTCAGGAGGTGCCCATGAACTTGGCCCTTAGGAGTCATCAGCATCAAGGAGCCTAAAGTGAAAGTGAACAGACAAAGTAAAAGTGTTAGTTGTTCAGTTGCATCCAACTCTTTGTGACCCCATGGACTACAGGAGCCACCAGGCTCCTCTGTCAACAGGGATTCTCCAGGCAAGAATACTGGAAGGGATTGCCATTTCCTCCTCCAGGGGATCTTCCTGACACAGGGATCCATCCACATGTCCTGCACTGCAGGCAGATTCTTTACTGTCTGAGTCACCATGAGCCTATGAAGTGTTTAAAGTTGGTCTGCCAGAATGTGGAGGATGTGGACAAATAGGAATTAGGAAGACAGACCTTCAGGTGACAGATTCTCCTTCAATAAAACCAGGGACAGCTCTCCCCCTACACTGTCTTGGGAACTGCTTCTTTTCAGCTTGACACTGAGGCAGCTTCTGTAAATGAGGGCATGAGTGGCTGCACCCTACAGACATAAATGCCAGGATGTGAGAGCAGAAATAACAACACATTAAGAATCAACACTGAATATTCATTGGAATGGAAACCACAAATACAGAAAACTAACCAAACTGATCACTGACAGCACAACCTTATCTAACTCAAAGAAACTATGAGCCATGTTGTGTAGGGCCACCCAAGTGAGACGGGTCATGGTGGAGAGTGCTGACAAAATGTGGTCCACAGGAGAAGGGAATGGAAAACCACTTCAATATTCTTCCTTGAGAAACTCATGAACAGTATGAAAAAGGAAAAAAGATATGACACTGAAAGATGAACTCCCCAGGTTGGTAGGTGCCCAATTTGCTACTGGAGAAGAGTAGAGAAATAGCTCCAAAAAGAATGAAGAGACTGAGCCAAAGCTAAAACAACACCTAATTGTGGATGTGACTGGTGATGGAAGTAAAGTCCGATGCTGTAAAGAACAATATTGCATAAGAACCTAGAATATTAGGTCCATGAATCAAGGTAAGTTGGAAGTGTTCAAATGGGAGATGGCAAGAGTGAATGTCAACATTTTAGGAACCAGTGAACTAAAATGGACTGGAATCAGCTAATTTAATTCAGATGACCATTATATCTACTATTGTGGGCAAGAATCCCTTAGAAGAAATAGAGTTTCGCTCATAGTCAACAAAAGAGTCCAAAATGCAGTACTTGGGTCCAATCTCAAAAATGACAGAATGATCTCTCTTTGTTTCCAAGGCAAACCATTCACTATCACAGTAATTCAAGTCTATGCCCCAACCACTAATGCCAAAGAAGATGAAGTTTAATGGTTCTATGATGACTTACAAGAACTTCTAGAACTAACACCCCCAAAAGATATTTTTTTCATCATAAGGGACTAGAATGCAAAAGTAGGAAGTCAAGAGATACCTGGAGTAACAGGTAAATTTGGCCTTGGAGTACAAAATGAAGCAGGGCAAAGGTTAACAGAGTTTGTCAAGAGAATGCACTGGTCATAGCAAACACCGTCGTCCAACAACACAAGAGAAGACTCTACACATGGACATCATCAGATGGTCAATACAAAAATCAGATTGCTTATATTCATTGCAGCTAAAGATGAAGAAGACCTACACAGTCAGTAAAAACAAGACCAGGAGCTGACCGTGGCTCAGATCATGAACTCCTTATTGCAAAATTCAGACTTAAACTGAAGAAAGTAGGGAAAACCACTAGCCCTTTCAGGTATGATCTAAATCAAATCCTTTACAATTATACAGTGGAAGTGACAAATATATTCAAAGGATTAGATCTGACAGATAGAGTGCCTGAAGAAATATGGATGGAGGTTTGTGACATTGTACAGGAGGCAGTGATCAAAACCATCCCCAAGAAGAAAAAATGCAAAAAAGCAAAACAGTTGTCTTAGGAGGCCTTACAAATAGTTGAGGAAAGAAGAGAAGCCAAACGCTAAGGAGAAAAGGAAAGACACATCCATCTGAATGCAAAGTTCCGAAGAATAACAAGGAGAGAGAAGAAAGCCTTCCTAAGTGATCAATGTAAAGAAATAGAGGAAAACAATAGAATGGGAAAGGCTAGAAATCTATTCAAGAAAATGTGAGACCAAGGGAACATTTCATGCAAAGATGGGCAAAATAAAGGACAGAAATGGTATGGACCTAACAGAAGCAGAAGATATTAAGAGATGACAAGAATACACAGAAGAACTGTACACAACAGATCTTAATGACCCAGATAACCATGATGGTGTGATCACTCACCTAGAGCCAGATATCCTGGAATGAGAAGTCAAGTGGGCCTTAGGAAGCATCACTATGAACAAAGCTAGTGGAGGTGACGGAATTCCAGTTCAGCTGTTTCAGATCTTAACAGATGATGCTGTGAAAATGCTGCACTCAATATGCCAGCAAATTTGGAAAACTCAGCAGTGGTCACAAGACTGGAAAAGGTCAGGTTTCGTTCCAATCCCAAGGAAAGGCAATGCCAAAGAATGCCCAAAGTACTGCACGATTGCACTCATCTCACACGCTAGTAAAGCAATACTCAAAATTCTCCAAGCTAGGCTTCAATATTATGTGAACTGAGAATTTCCAGATGTTCAGACTGGATTTAGAAAATGCAAAGGAACCAGTGATCAAACTACCAACATCCATTGGATCATAGAAAAAGCAAGAAATTTCCAGGAAAACATCTACTTCTGCTTTATTGATTATGCTAAAGCCTTTGACTGCATGGATCATAAGAGACTGTGGAAAATTCTGAAAGAAATGGGAATACCAGATCACCTTACCTGTCTCCTAAGAAATCTGTATGCAGGTCAAGAAGCAACAGTTAGAACTGGACATGGAACAACAGACTGGTTCCAAATTGGGAAAGGAGAATGTCAAGGCTGTATATTGTCACCCTGCTTATTTAACTTACATGCAAAATACATCATGCAAAATGCCGGGCTGGATGTAATACAAGTTGGAATCAAGATTGCAGGGAGAAATATCAGTAGTCTCAGATATGCAAATGACATCACCCTTATGGCAAAAAGCAAAGAAGAACTAAAGAGCCTATTGATGAAAGTGAAAGAAGAGACTGAAAAAGCTGGCTTAGAACTCAATATTCAAAAAATTAAGATCATGGCATCTGGTCCCATCACTTCATGGCAAGCAGATGGAGAAACAATGGAAAAAGTGAGAGACTATTTTCTTGGGCTCCAGAATCACTGCAGATGGTGACTGCAGCCATGAAATTAAAAGACACTTACTCCTTGGAAGAAAAGCTATGAGAAACCTAGATAGTATATTAAAAGAAGACACATTTATTTGCCAACAAAGGTCTATCTAGTCAAAGCTATGGCTTTTCCAGAAGTCATGTATGGAAGTGAGAGTTGAACCATAAAGCTAACTGAGCACTGAAGAACTGATGGTTTGGTATTGGAGAAGATTCCTGAGAGTCCCTTGAACAGCAAGGAGATCAAACCAGTCAATCCTAAAGGAAATCAGTCCTGAATATTTATTGGAAGGACTGATGCTAAAGCTGAAACTCCAATCCTTTGGCTACCTGATACAAAGGGCCAACTCATTGGAAAAGACTCTGATGCTGGGAAAGATTGGCTCAGATCATGAACTCCTTATTGCAAAATTCAGACTTAAACTGAAGAAAGTAGGGAAAACCACTAGCCCTTTCAGGTATGATCTAAATCAAATCCTTTACAATTATACAGTGGAAGTGACAAATATATTCAAAGGATTAGATCTGACAGATAGAGTGCCTGAAGAAATATGGATGGAGGTTTGTGACATTGTACAGGAGGCAGTGATCAAAACCATCCCCAAGAAGAAAAAATGCAAAAAAGCAAAACAGTTGTCTTAGGAGGCCTTACAAATAGTTGAGGAAAGAAGAGAAGCCAAACGCTAAGGAGAAAAGGAAAGACACATCCATCTGAATGCAAAGTTCCGAAGAATAACAAGGAGAGAGAAGAAAGCCTTCCTAAGTGATCAATGTAAAGAAATAGAGGAAAACAATAGAATGGGAAAGGCTAGAAATCTATTCAAGAAAATGTGAGACCAAGGGAACATTTCATGCAAAGATGGGCAAAATAAAGGACAGAAATGGTATGGACCTAACAGAAGCAGAAGATATTAAGAGATGACAAGAATACACAGAAGAACTGTACACAACAGATCTTAATGACCCAGATAACCATGATGGTGTGATCACTCACCTAGAGCCAGATATCCTGGAATGAGAAGTCAAGTGGGCCTTAGGAAGCATCACTATGAACAAAGCTAGTGGAGGTGACGGAATTCCAGTTCAGCTGTTTCAGATCTTAACAGATGATGCTGTGAAAATGCTGCACTCAATATGCCAGCAAATTTGGAAAACTCAGCAGTGGTCACAAGACTGGAAAAGGTCAGGTTTCGTTCCAATCCCAAGGAAAGGCAATGCCAAAGAATGCCCAAAGTACTGCACGATTGCACTCATCTCACACGCTAGTAAAGCAATACTCAAAATTCTCCAAGCTAGGCTTCAATATTATGTGAACTGAGAATTTCCAGATGTTCAGACTGGATTTAGAAAATGCAAAGGAACCAGTGATCAAACTACCAACATCCATTGGATCATAGAAAAAGCAAGAAATTTCCAGGAAAACATCTACTTCTGCTTTATTGATTATGCTAAAGCCTTTGACTGCATGGATCATAAGAGACTGTGGAAAATTCTGAAAGAAATGGGAATACCAGATCACCTTACCTGTCTCCTAAGAAATCTGTATGCAGGTCAAGAAGCAACAGTTAGAACTGGACATGGAACAACAGACTGGTTCCAAATTGGGAAAGGAGAATGTCAAGGCTGTATATTGTCACCCTGCTTATTTAACTTACATGCAAAATACATCATGCAAAATGCCGGGCTGGATGTAATACAAGTTGGAATCAAGATTGCAGGGAGAAATATCAGTAGTCTCAGATATGCAAATGACATCACCCTTATGGCAAAAAGCAAAGAAGAACTAAAGAGCCTATTGATGAAAGTGAAAGAAGAGACTGAAAAAGCTGGCTTAGAACTCAATATTCAAAAAATTAAGATCATGGCATCTGGTCCCATCACTTCATGGCAAGCAGATGGAGAAACAATGGAAAAAGTGAGAGACTATTTTCTTGGGCTCCAGAATCACTGCAGATGGTGACTGCAGCCATGAAATTAAAAGACACTTACTCCTTGGAAGAAAAGCTATGAGAAACCTAGATAGTATATTAAAAGAAGACACATTTATTTGCCAACAAAGGTCTATCTAGTCAAAGCTATGGCTTTTCCAGAAGTCATGTATGGAAGTGAGAGTTGAACCATAAAGCTAACTGAGCACTGAAGAACTGATGGTTTGGTATTGGAGAAGATTCCTGAGAGTCCCTTGAACAGCAAGGAGATCAAACCAGTCAATCCTAAAGGAAATCAGTCCTGAATATTTATTGGAAGGACTGATGCTAAAGCTGAAACTCCAATCCTTTGGCTACCTGATACAAAGGGCCAACTCATTGGAAAAGACTCTGATGCTGGGAAAGATTGAAGACAAGAGGAAAAAGGCACAACTGAAGATGAGATGGTTGGATGGCATCACAGACTCGATGGACATGAGTTTGAGCATGCTCCAGGAATTAGTGATGTACAGGGAAGTGTGGCATGCTGCAGTCCATGAGGTTGTAAATAGTCTTACATGACTGAGTGACTGAACGGAACTGAACTGAACAATGAACCCTGAATATTCTTTGGAAGGACTGATGCTGAAGCTGATGCTCCAATACTTTGGCCCCCAATGGGAAAAACTGACTGATTAGAAAAGACCCTGATGCTGGGGAGGATTGAATGCAGGAGAAAAAGTGGAGGGCAGAGGATGAGATGCTCTGTTAGCATCACCAACTTGCTGGACATGAGTTAGAGCAAGCACCAGGAGATGTTAATGGACAGGGAAGCCTGGTATGCTGAAGTCCACGGGGTTGCAAAGAGTCAGACATGACTGAGTAACTGAACAATGAGAAGAAGTTTTGTCTGGGGTTTGACTACTGAGGATTTTCACCAGCAAAGCTAGCTCCCAAGGCAAAGCCTGGTTTATGAGGACCCAAGGCTGCAGAGTCCTGGGTCCCAGATCCCGCTGGCTGAGCAGGCAGTGAGGTGGCAATGCTGGGACAGGTATGAGATCTTAATTAAAGTTAACATTCTATTTCCTGGTCAGGTGTCTGATCATTTAGCTTCCTGGCCAATGTTTCAAAGCCCCATGTTTTGGATTCATGACTCTTCAGCAAATAAACACAGGATATTTGAATCTCTGACTCGTGCATGTGGTTGAATAACTGATTTCTCCTTTACTTCTTGTGTACAAACTTTTGTCTTAAATATGGTGCTTTATTTTTCCTTTTGATTGATATTAAATGTCATGAATTTCATCAATCACAAAGTTACTAACGCATTGTCAATGGTGAGGGATTTTAAGTCAAACCTAGCAGATTAAATAGCAAAGGCTACGAAAGCCACACAACAGTTTTTTGGGTCTTTTGTTCTGACTTGTGCTCTTCCCTGATAATGTCAGTTATGTTTTTTCCCTGTTTTCACTTGGTAATCCACTCAATGATTCAAACAAAGATGAAATTCTCCTCAAACTTCTGAATAGTGTTTGATGTTCCATTTATATGTTTTAGGCTTAACAAGATAAGCAAATCTCCACATTTTGTGTGACAGCAATTTTCTAAGAGCAAGGAGGCTGGAGGTTTGAGAGGCAGACTTTGGAAAGTCTGGTGAGGGTAACACTGTTTGCACTGAGACACTGTAAAGAAAATGATCCGTCTTCACTTTGTGTTCTTTTATCCTATTTTCCCACAGATGAGCGTGATCAAAGCTCAATGCATAAATCAAGGCTTAGATGGCAGGTCTTGTGACTCAGTCAGAGTACCTTGGTCTGCCCGTTTGTAATGACCCCACAGAGATACTCACCTTCAACCCCCAACCAAGCACCTCTCTTAAGGCACAGTTAGTGTGTCGCTGCTGGGATGGGCAAGAGCTCAGTTTCTGACTGGTTGTTGTTGAACAGGTCGTTAAGTCATGTCCGACGCTTTGTGACCTCATGGACTGCAGCATGCCAGCTTTCCCTGGCCTTTGCTTTCTCTCAGAGCTTGCTCAAATTCATGTCCATTGAGTCAGTGATCCCATCCAATCATCTTATCCTCTGTCACCCCCTTCTCCTCATGCACTCAACATATCCCAGCACCAGAGTCTCTTCCAATGAGTCTGCTCTTCGCATCAAGTAGCCAAAGTATTGGAGCATCAGCTTCAGCAACAGTCCTTCCAATGAGCATTCAGGGTTGATTCCTTTAGGACTGACTGGTTTGATCTCTTGCAGTCCAAGGGATCATGGATGGATACATTTGAAGAAATCAATACCCTAACTGAAAATAAGGTAAGCTCATTGTTATAACTACATTATAATAAACACCACAGTAAACTTTTGAACAACCACAAGCATACAGACTTACAAGACAAAGTAAAACAAACTGTCCTGTAGCCTCGGAACATAATTTGTATTCAGTAACAGTTTTTAATATGTGCCCGAAACCTAGAAGAGCATATATAATAAAGTAAGCACTGATTAGATGTGAGTTGAATGCGAGGATGAGTGTGTCAGAGCGAACTTTAGGAGTTTTTATGTCAGTAGTACTTTTGAGTGAAGTACTTCACGCCAGAGTGAAGATGCTAGAAAACAAGATGATTGGGAAGGGTGACATCTACTCTGAGAAGTCTGCATGCCTGCTGGACGTTTTTAGATCTCTGTTAGGAAAACGAAACAAAGGTGCTGCTCCTCACACTATTCTCTCTGCAAAGCTGTGATTCACTGCTCTGCAGACAGAAGCAGAACCAGATGCACTGGGCAAGAAGCTCATAATTAAGAGCCCGGAATGTAATTACCTTCTTTCTACTGCGAAGGGAGAAGAATAATTAAAAAGCCACATCAAAGCAGGTGCTCACAAAGGGCTCTGATTGTGCGGGAGTCACGGAGGAATCTGTACTTGACAATATCAGGGACTTTTTCTTTTCCCTAAAGTGTTCCATGTTTTGTGAAATAATTGCTTCAGGTCTAAGGCAATCGTGTTGGTGCATTTCAAAAATCAGAGCAGCAGACATTTATGACATGGCTACCATATGCATGTGTGTGTGAAGTTTTGATGCCTGTCCTCATGGAGCTCACAGTCTACTATGACATAATTATCCTGAGCCGGGACACAGTTTACAGTGCTTACTTAACTGCAGCTTTCTCTTTTTACCCCTCAGATCAGAGGAGTTTCTACTCCTAGAAAAATAGGTCTAGGTCATGTAGAGATTTCTGGAGACCACTTATCTGAGCCTGGAACGAGGTGACCAGTCAGTGACAACTACAGAGGGAGAGCATTCTAGCCATGGAGCAGCAGGATCAGAAACAACTGGCCAGAAATGCTCGGCCTTTGGGGAGACTGACAAGAAGATCAGCATGGCGGGAGAGAGTGTGCCTTGGCTGGAACTCAAATCGACAGACACTGCAGGTGATGGGTGGGGAGATCATAGCAAGTAGTTTGCAAAAATGGACAAGATCAGCTCCCTCTCTGTGCTCAAGCCACCTTCCCAGCATCTCTTCTCCAGACATGGAGTCTGCTCCTACCCCTTGAATCTGCTCTGTCTTTGGGAGAAGCATCGAGAGGGAGACTGTTATTAGTGATTATATATGGAATCTAGAAAGACTGTACTAATGAACCTATTTGCAGGCAACAATGGAAGCACAGACACAGAGAACAGGCTCATGGACACAGTAGGGGAGGGAGAGGGTGAGACAAATTGAGAGAGTAGCATGAAAACATGTACATTACCATATATAAAATAGCCAGTGGGAATTTGCTGTATAACACGGAGTGCAAACGTGGTGCTCTGTGATAACCTAGAGGGTGGGAGGGAGGTTAAAGAGGGAGGGGGCATATACATATATATACCTATGGCTGATTCATGTTGACAAATGGCAGAAACCATCACAGTGTTGTAAAGCAATTATTCTCCAATTAAAAATAAACGATTATTTCCCAAACATGTATAATATCATATAAGGAACAAATCGCCAGTCTAGGTTCAATGCAGGGTGCAGGATGCTAGGGGCTGGTGCACTGGGATGACCCAGAGGGATGGTGTGGTGGGGGAGG
>SJYX01002116.1:78476-137754 GCA_006410675.1 Oreotragus oreotragus
TGTGAGATGAGTGCAATTGTGCGGTAGTTTGAGCATTCTTTGGCATTGCCTTTCTTTGGAATTGGAATGAAAACTGACCTTTTCCAGTCCTGTGGCCACTGCTGAGTTTTCCAAATTTGCTGGCATATTGAGTGCAGCACTTTCACAGCATCATCTTTTAGGATTTGAAACAGCTCAACGGGAATTCCATCACCTCCACTAGCTTTGTTCTTAGTGATGCTTTCTAAGGCCCACTTGACTTCACATTCCAAGATGTCTGGCTCTAGATTAGTGATCACATCCTCATGATTATCTGGGTCGGGAAGATCTTTTCTGTACAGTTCTTCTGTGTATTCTTGCCACCTCCTCTTAATATCTTCTGCTTCTGTTAGGTCCATACTATTTCTATCCTTTATCAAGCCCATCTTTGCATGAAATGTTCCTTTGGTATCTCCAGTTCTCTTGAAGAGATCTCTAGTCTTTCCCATTCTGTTGTTTTCCTCTATCTCTTTGCATTGATTGCTGAAGAAGGCTTTCTTATCTCTTCTTGCTATTAATTGATTACTCATTCATATTTTTAAAATTTGTTGTCTTTAATGAATTTGTTATATTACTGCTTCTTCTTCTTTTTTTTTTTAATGTTATGGCTCTTTTTTGGCCAAAAGGCATGTGAGATCCTAGATCCCTGACCAGGGATCAGACCCACATCCCCTACATTGGAAGGTGAAGTGTTAACCACTGGACCACCAGGAAGTCCCCATATATATGTGTGTGTGTGTGTCTGTGTGTGTTTTAATAACATGAGTTTTAGTACTTTATTTTTATGGGCAAGAGGAATCTAAATATGATCAGCCTTGAAGTACATCATGAAAAAAAGTGGATGAGGGGAATAAAAGGGATTTAAGGGACCATAAGTGGAAGAAGAAATTGAAGCTTAAAAATGGAAACATGAGTGTAATGGAATGTTTTTCATAGTTTTGGTTTCTTGTTATTTCATCACTTCTCTATCTTTTATCTTGTGAAGGTCTGTCTACAAACAGAGGAGTGACATTTTTCCCTACCTTGAGCTCAAAGCTGCATCTTTGTTGTCTAGCACATTGTTGTGCAGCACTCAGGAAATGTTCATTAACCAAGGATATTTCTACATTAGCAAATTTTCTATGGTCATTTTCACACACACACACACACACACACACACACACACAGACATTTTAAAAAATATAAAGAGTATTTGAACAAGACTTTCTTGTAATTTGTCGTTGTTTAGTAACTCAGTCGTGTCCAACTCTTTGTGACCCCATAGACTATAGCCCACCAGCCTCCTCTGTCCATGGATTCTCCAGGCAAGAATACTGAAGTGAATTGCCATTTCCTATTTCAGATCTTCCTGACCCAGGAATCAAACTCATGTGTCCCGCATTGGTAGGCAGATTCTTTACCACTGAGCCACTAAGGAAGCCCTTCTTTTACATGTGTTTATTTAAATGAAAGCATTTGTTTCAAGACAGTCACACTTTTTATTATGTTTGTTCTTGGGGAAAAAACTCGATTCCTCACTTATATTATCTCTCACTTCAGACAGTAATTAAAGATCTCAATGGAAGTAAGAAATGTAACATGCAAACTAGCAACATCATCTTGAACAAATGGACACGTTATGACTCTTACCTTAGCTTCTTTTATCTGTCAGTCACACAAAAATAAGGCAAATTAATGATTAGAAGTCAGGGTATGTAGATTGAAAGAAGAAGGTTGTGGAGGAGTAAAATGGGGAGATCGCCAGCCTCCCCACAAATACATCAAAAACTCATCAAGATATGGAACAACCCCTACAAAGCAACCTCTAGGGAACAGCAGAAGACCCCAGGCCTCCAGGGGGACAGGCTAAGCTCCCTGGAATGAGGTAAGAGAGAGGACGGAGACAGAAAAAGAGAAAAGATGAAGAATTTCTGGACAGAAGCTTGTACCCCAAGGGAAGGAGGGAGTCCTGAAACAGGAGGAGATCCCATTCACAGGGAAGTTCCCTCGCAGGCAGGCCCAAGAGGGGGGTGCAGAGTCTTAGAAAACTGGGCAAAGCAGGGACTTAGAGGGCAAAAAACAGAGAAAGCTGCATTTCTCAGCCCATTAACAGCTCACGGACAAAGTTCTTAGAGGGCAGGCTGGGACAACCAAGAGCAGGGAGGCATACAAACCCCTCCAGAACACACAACCCTGGTGGAACAGAGGACAGGCCTGCGGAGCCAAAAGAAGAACACTTAAGCCCCGTGACCAAGAAGACGGGCCCGGGGACTGAGACCAGGGGGCACAAACCCCACGCTATGCTGGGCAGGCCTGGGATCTGGGACAAGGGCACACAAAACCTGTGAGCATGAGGGCAAGCTCAGGGGGCTGAGGGATGCCCACACTGGTCTCCGTGATGCAGAGGGCATGGTCAGGGAGCCGAGAAAGATCCACACAAGCCCACACCTAGCAGGCTTCAGCAGTGCAGGGTAAGACAGTGGAACAGAAGCAACAGCAATAATCCCAGGGACAGCTAGGAGCTGGCGGCAGTGAAAATACGCTGAGAGTTGAAGTAGCTACAGAAAGAGACGTGTCTAACACTGCCAAAACCAGAAGGACTGTGGAACCCAAAGACATACTGAACCTTTGTTGGTTTAGTCACTAAGTCGTGTCGTGTCTGACTTGTGACCCCGTCAACTGTAGCCTGCCAGGCTCCTCTGTCCATAGGATTCTTCAGGCAAGAATATTGGAGTGGGTTGCCATTTGCTCTTCCAGCTGAACCCATAGACACCACAAAACTTACTACTGGACACTACACTGCCCTTCAGAGAGACGAGATCCAGCTCCATCAACCAGAACACAGAAACAAGCTCCCTAACAAGGAAAACATGACAGGGCCCTAATTCAGCCCCATCAACGGGCGACTCCACAATCAAGAAGAGCTACGACCTTGAGAACCGTTTCTTTTTTCTTATAAATTACACTGTTTATTCCCCCTTCATATTTCCACCTTCACATTAGCCTTTTGCAGTGCTGTGGAGTTTCCCTCTTTGTTTTTATAGTTTTAAAAACAGCTTTTTGATTTTGCTTTTGATATATTAAACTGCTTTTCCTTTAGTTCTTACTGGCTGTAGCTATTCCTGAATACATACAAAACTTTTCCACATATATTTATTTATCTCTGCTTTTATATTTTTTCTTTTATCCTTTTTTTAAAATTATCCTCTTTTCCAAAAAGGTAATAAAATTACCCTTTTATTATCCTATTTTCCCTCCTTTTCCCTTTTCCTTCCCTTCTCCTCTTTTTTTCTCTCTTTTTTCTTCTCCTTTTTTTCCTTCACTGTTTCCTTTTTCACCAAGTAAGTTAAATTCTTGTTCTCTTTGTTATATTACACAGTTGACACTATGCACATACTCAGTTTTCCAGATTGAGCACTAGCTAGCTCTGCTTTTACTTGATCAATATCACTTTTGATTTCCCTTGTTCACAAAGTCAATTTTCAGTATTCTTTTCTTTAGAATA
This sequence comes from Oreotragus oreotragus, assembly GCA_006410675.1. Classification (NCBI taxonomy): domain Eukaryota; kingdom Metazoa; phylum Chordata; class Mammalia; order Artiodactyla; family Bovidae; genus Oreotragus; species Oreotragus oreotragus. The sequence goes on from SJYX01002116.1 coordinate 81,979, forward strand.
CTTTGGTTATAACTTTATGTGTGGAAGTGTGTGTATATGTCCCATTATTTTTGTAATTATCTGCTCAATCTGCTTGATCTTCTCCCACTAGAATACAGGCACAAGTCACCCCTAACAAGAAAGAAACACAAACTACTCAAACAAACTTTCCCTCCAAGGGCAAAAACCAAAAGGAAGAAGGAATGTAACCCTGAAGCCTGGGAAAAGGAGATGTCAAGTGGAGCAAGTTAGAAAAAAATGATGAAAAGGCAGAGAAATATAGCACAAATGAAAGAGCAACGTAGAAACTCACAAGATAGAGGAAATAAGCAATCTACCTGAAAGAGAATTCAGAATAATGATAGTAAAGATGCTCTAAAGACTTGAAAATAGAATGGAGAAAATGCAATAAACATTTAACACAATTTATACAGTCACCAAGGACATAGAAAAAGTAAAGAATAAGCAAACAGAGATGAATAACACAATTACTTTAATTAAAAATACTCTAGAAGGAACCAGTAGCAGAATAATTGAGGCAGAGGAATGAATAAGTAAGCAGGAAGATAGAATGGTGGAAACAACTGCTGAAGAGCAGAATAAAGGGAAAAGAATGAAAAGAATTGAGGATAGCCTCAGACATCTTTGGGACAATATTAAACACACCACCATTTGAGTTTTAGGGGTCCCAAGGAAGAAGAGAAAAAGAAAGACACTGAGAAAATTTTTGAAGAAATTATAGTTGAAAACTTCCCTAACATGGGAAATGAAATATTCAATCAAGTCCAAGAAGTGCAGAGAATCCCTTACAGGACAAACCCAAGGAGAAACACATTGAGACACATATTAATCAAGTTTATAGAGATTAAACACAAAGAATAAATATTAAAAGCAGCAAGGGAAAAGCAACAAGCAACATACAAGGGAAAACCCGTAAGATTAACAGCAGATCTTTCAGCAGAAACTCTGCAGACCAGAAGAGTATCACAGGATAATTTAAAGTACTGAAAGAGAAAAATCTATGACCAAGATTACTATATGCAACAAAAAGCGCATTCAAAATTGATGGAGAAATCAAAAGCTTTACAGATAAGCAGAAGTTAAGAGAATTTAGCACCACCAAACCAGCCATGCAACAAGTACTAAAGGGGCTTACATAGCTAGTAAACACAAGAGAAAGGAAAGACCTACAAAAAAAAAAAAANCAAAAAGCGCATTCAAAATTGATGGAGAAATCAAAAGCTTTACAGATAAGCAGAAGTTAAGAGAATTTAGCACCACCAAACCAGCCATGCAACAAGTACTAAAGGGGCTTACATAGCTAGTAAACACAAGAGAAAGGAAAGACCTACAAAAAAAAAAAATAATCAAGAAAATGCCAATAGGAATACATGTGTCAATAACTACCTTAAATGTAAATGGATTGAATGCACCAACCAAAAGATAAAGCAAGACCCATATATATACTGCCTACAAGAGACCCACTTCAGACCTAGAGACACAAACAGACTTAAAGTAAGAGGGTGGAAAAAAATATTCCATGCAAATGGAAACCAAAAGAAAGCCAGAGAGGGAATTTTCTTATTTCAGACTAAATAAATTTTTTTTTTGTATTTATTTATTTTTTTACATGAACTCCCAAACATGAACCCCCCTTGCACCTCCCACCCTACATCATCCCTCCAGATCTGTCTCTTATACACATCTAGATGTGTATAAGAGACAGCTCCCAAACATGAACCCCCCTTGCACCTCCCACCCTACATCATCCCTCCAGATAGAATACTATAAGAGACAAAGGACACTACCTAATGATCAAGGGATCAATCCAAGAAGAAGACATAACAATTGTAATTGTTTACGCACCCAACATAGGAGCACCTCAATACAGAAGGCAAACACTAATAGGCACAAGAGGGGAAATCAACAGTAGCACAATAATAGTAGTGAACTTTAACACCAACTTACACCAATGGACAAATCATCAAAACAGAATCAATAAGGAAACACAAACCTTAAATGAAACAATAGACCAAATGGACCTAAATGATGTCTTCAAGACATTTTATCCAAATGCAGAAGAATACACTTTCTTCTCAAGTGCACATGGATCATCCGCCAGGATAGACCATATCTTGGGCCACAAATCAAGCCTCAGTAAATTTAAGAAAATTGAAATTGTATCAAGGGTCTTCTCTGACCACAACACTATGAGACTAGATATCAACTACAGGAAAAACAAAAACAAAAACCTGCAAAAAACACAAACATGGATATTGTGTTACTAAAATGCATTATAAATAATGAAGAGGTTACTGAAGAAATGAGAAGGGAAATCAAAAGATTCCTAGAAACAAGTGACAATGAAAACTCTATGACCCAAAATCGATGTGGTTCAGCAAAAGCAGTCCTAAGAGGGAAGTTTATAGCAATAAAATCATACCTCAAGAAACAAGAATAGACAACCTAACTCTACATCTAAGGCAGCTGGTAAAAGAAGAACCAAAAGACCCCAAAGTCTGCAGAAGGAAAGAATTATAAAGATCAGAGCAGAAATAAATGAAAAGAAATGAAAGAAGCAATAGCAAAGATTAATAAAGCTAAAGCTGGTTTTCTGAGAAAATAAACAAAATTGACAAACCACCAGCCAGACTCATCAAGAAAAAAATGGGAGAAAAGTCAAATCAACAAAACTAAAAATGAAAAAGGAGAGGTTACAACAGACTACACAGAAATACATAAGATCAGAAGAGAATATTATGAGCAACTATATGCTAATAAAATGAACAACCTAGAGGAAATGGACAGATTCTTAGAAACGTTCAACCTTCCAAGACTGAACCAGAAAGAAATACAAAATATGAACAATCCAATTACAAAAACTGAAATCAAAACAGTGATTAAAAATCCCCCCCCAAAAAAGACAAAAGCCCAGGGCCAGATGGCATCACAGGGGAATTCTATCAAACATTTATAGAAGGGCTAATGTCTATTTTTCTGAAACTCTTCCAAGAAATTGCACAGGAAGGAACACTTCCAAACTCATTCTACATAGTCACAATCACCCTGATACCAAAACCAGGCAAAGACAACACACAAAAAGGAAAATTACAGGCTAATATCACTGATGAACATAGATGCAAAAGTCATCAAAAAATCTAGCAAAAAGAATTCAACAACACATTAAAAAGCTCATACGCCATAATCAAATCGGGTTTATTCCAGCGATGCAGTCAGAAAGTTCAGTTGCTCAGTTGTGTCTGACTCTGAGACCACATGGACTGCAGCACACCAAACTTCCCTGTCCATCACCAACTCTCAGAGCTTGCTCAAACTCATGTCCATCAAGTCAGTGATGCCATCCATATCTAGCAAAAAGAATTCAACAACACATTAAAAAGCTCATACGCCATAATCAAATCGGGTTTATTCCAGCGATGCAGTCAGAAAGTTCAGTTGCTCAGTTGTGTCTGACTCTGAGACCACATGGACTGCAGCACACCAAACTTCCCTGTCCATCACCAACTCTCAGAGCTTGCTCAAACTCATGTCCATCAAGTCAGTGATGCCATCCAACCATCTCCTCTGTCATCCCCTTCTCCTCCCACCTTCAGTATTTCCCAGCATCAGGGTCTTTTCCAATGAGTCAGTTCTTCACACAGGTGAACAAAGTACTGGAGCTTCAGCTTCAGCATCAGTCCTTCCAATGAATATTCTGGACTGATTTCCTCTAGGATAGACTAGTTTGATCTCCTTGCTGTTCGAGGGGCTCTCAAGAGTCTTCTCCAACACCACAGTTCAAAAGCATCAATTCTTTGGTGCTCAGCTTTCTTTATAGTCCAACTTTCACATCCACACATGATTATGGAAAAACCATAGCTTAGACTAAATAGACCTTTGCAGGCAAAGTAATGTCTGTTTTTTAGTATACTGTCTAGGTTTCTCATATCTTTTCTTCCAAGGATCAAGCGTCTTTTAATTACACAGCTGCAGTCACCATCTGCAGTGATTTTGGAGTCCAAGAAAATAAAGTCTGTCACTGTTTCCATAGTTCCCCCATCTATTTGCCATGAAGTGATGGGACCCGATGGCATGATCTTTGTTTTCTGAATGTTGACCTTTAAGCCAACTTTTTCACTCCCCCCTTTCACTTTCATCAAGAGGCTCTTTAGTTCTTTGCTTTCTGCCATAATGGTGGTGTCATCTGCATATATGTGGTTATTGATATTTCTCCCAGTAATCTTGATTACAGCTTGTGCTTCATCCAGCCTGGCATTTCACATGATGTACTCTGCATAAAAGTTAAATCAGCAGGGCGACAATATACAGCCTTGACATACTCCTTTCCCAGTTTGGATCCAGTCTGTTGTTTCATGTCCAGTACTTATTGTTGCTTCTTGACCTGCATACAGATTTCTCAGGAGGCAGGTCAGGTGGTCTGGTATGTCATCTCTTGAAGAATTTTCCACAGTTTATTGTGATCCACACAGTCAAAGGCTTTGGCATAGTCAATAAAGGAAAAGTAGATGTTTTTCTGGAACTCTTTTGCTTTTTTAATGATCCAGTAGATGCTGGCAATTTTATCTCCTTTTCATTATGGGGACTGGAATGAAAAAGGAGGAAGTCAAGAGATACCTGGAGTAACAGGCAAATTCAGCCTTGGAGTACAAAAGGAAGTGGGCCAAAGGCTAACAGACTTTTGCCAAGAGAACGCACTAGTCATAGCAAACACCCTCTTCCAACAAAAAGAGAAGACTCTACACATGGACATCACCAGATGGTCAAAACTGAAATCAGATCGATTATATTCTTTGCAGCCAAAGATAGAGAAGCACTATACAGTCAGCAAAAACAAGACCAGAGGCTGACTGTGGCTCAGATCATGTACTCCTGATAGCAAAATTCAGACTTAAATTGAAGAAAGTAGGGAAAATCGCTAGACCATTCAGGTATGACCTAAATCAAATCCCTTATGATTATACAGTGGAAGTGAGAAATAGATTTAAGGGCCTAGATCTGATAGATAGAGTGCCTGATGAACTATNTCATGTACTCCTGATAGCAAAATTCAGACTTAAATTGAAGAAAGTAGGGAAAATCACTAGACCATTCAGGTATGACCTAAATCAAATCCCTTATAATTATACGATGGAAGTGACAAATAGATCAAGGGATTAGATCTGATAGAGTACCTGAAAAACTGTGGATGGAGGTTTGTGACATTGTACAGGAGGCAGGGATCAGACTATCCCCAAGAAAAAGAAATGCAAAAAGCAAAATGGTTGTCTGAGGAGACCTTTTAAATAGCTGAGAAAGAAGAGAAGCTAAAGGCAAAGGAGAAAAGGAAAGACATATCCATTTGAATGCAGAGTTCCAAAGAATAGCAAGGAGAGGTAACAAAGCCTTCCTCAGTGATCAATGCAAAGAAATAGAGGGAAACAACAGAATGGGAAAGACTAGAGATCTCTTCAAGAAAAGGAGAGATACCAAAGGAACATTTCATGCAAAGATGGGCACAATAAAGGGCAGAAATGGTATGGACCTAACAGAAGCAGAAGATATTAAGAAGAGGTGGCAAGAATACACAGAAGAACTGTACAAAAAAAGATCTACATTACCTAGATAGCCACAATGTTGTGGTCACTCACCTAGAGCCAGACATCCCGGAATGTGAAGTCAAGTGGACCTTAGGAAACATCACTACAAACAAAGCTAGTGGAGGTGATGGAATTCCAGTTGAGCTATTTCAAGTTCTAAGAGATGATGTTGTGAAAGTGCTGTACTCAATATACCAGCAAATTTGGAAAACAGCAATGGCCACAGGACTGGAAAAGGTCAGTTTTCATTTCAATCCCAACAAATGTTCAAACTATCTCACAATTTCAGGGATGCAAGGATTCTTCAATATATGTAAATCAATCAATGTAATATACCATATTAACAAAATTGAAAGATTAGAAACAATATGATCATCTCAGTAGATGCAGAAAAAGTCTTCAGCAAAATTCAGCACCCTTTTATGATAAAAATGCTTCAAAAAATAGACATGGAAGGAACCTCCCTCAACATAGTAAAGGCCATATATGATAAGCCCACAGAAAACATAATTCTCAATGGTGAAAAACTAAAAGCATTCCTTCTAGGATCAGGAGCAAGACAAGGGTGTCCACTTTCACCTCTATTTTTCAACATAGTTTTGGAATTATTAGCTGCACAATTAGAGAAGAAAAATAAATTAAAAGAATCCAGATCAGAAAAGAAGAAGTAAAACTCTCACTATTTGCAGATTACATGATCCTATACATAGAAAACCCCCAAAAAAAAAACTATCAGAAAATTACAAGAGCTAATCAGTGAATTCAGCAAAGTTGCAGGATACAAGTTCAATACACAGAAATCACTTGCATTCCTATATACTAAAAATGAAAAAATCAGAATTAAGGAATCAGTCCCATTCAGCACTGCAACAAAAAGAATAAAATATCTAGTAATAAACCTACCTAAGGAGACAAAACACCTGTAAATGGAAAATCATAAGACCCTGATGAAAGAAATCAAAGGTGATATAAACAGATGGAGAGATATTCCATGTTCCTGGGTAGGAAGAATCAATATTATGAAAATGAATATACTACCAAATGCAGTCTACAGATTCAATGCAATCCCTATCAAATTACCAATGGCATTTTTCACAGAANAAGAATACACTTTCTTCTCAAGTGCACATGGATCATCCGCCAGGATAGACCATATCTTGGGCCACAAATCAAGCCTCAGTAAATTTAAGAAAATTGAAATTGTATCAAGGGTCTTCTCTGACCACAACACTATGAGACTAGATATCAACTACAGGAAAAACAAAAACAAAAACCTGCAAAAAACACAAACATGGATATTGTGTTACTAAAATGCATTATAAATAATGAAGAGGTTACTGAAGAAATGAGAAGGGAAATCAAAAGATTCCTAGAAACAAGTGACAATGAAAACTCTATGACCCAAAATCGATGTGGTTCAGCAAAAGCAGTCCTAAGAGGGAAGTTTATAGCAATAAAATCATACCTCAAGAAACAAGAATAGACAACCTAACTCTACATCTAAGGCAGCTGGTAAAAGAAGAACCAAAAGACCCCAAAGTCTGCAGAAGGAAAGAATTATAAAGATCAGAGCAGAAATAAATGAAAAGAAATGAAAGAAGCAATAGCAAAGATTAATAAAGCTAAAGCTGGTTTTCTGAGAAAATAAACAAAATTGACAAACCACCAGCCAGACTCATCAAGAAAAAAATGGGAGAAAAGTCAAATCAACAAAACTAAAAATGAAAAAGGAGAGGTTACAACAGACTACACAGAAATACATAAGATCAGAAGAGAATATTATGAGCAACTATATGCTAATAAAATGAACAACCTAGAGGAAATGGACAGATTCTTAGAAACGTTCAACCTTCCAAGACTGAACCAGAAAGAAATACAAAATATGAACAATCCAATTACAAAAACTGAAATCAAAACAGTGATTAAAAATCCCCCCCCAAAAAAGACAAAAGCCCAGGGCCAGATGGCATCACAGGGGAATTCTATCAAACATTTATAGAAGGGCTAATGTCTATTTTTCTGAAACTCTTCCAAGAAATTGCACAGGAAGGAACACTTCCAAACTCATTCTACATAGTCACAATCACCCTGATACCAAAACCAGGCAAAGACAACACACAAAAAGGAAAATTACAGGCTAATATCACTGATGAACATAGATGCAAAAGTCATCAAAAAATCTAGCAAAAAGAATTCAACAACACATTAAAAAGCTCATACGCCATAATCAAATCGGGTTTATTCCAGCGATGCAGTCAGAAAGTTCAGTTGCTCAGTTGTGTCTGACTCTGAGACCACATGGACTGCAGCACACCAAACTTCCCTGTCCATCACCAACTCTCAGAGCTTGCTCAAACTCATGTCCATCAAGTCAGTGATGCCATCCAACCATCTCCTCTGTGATCCCCTTCTCCTCCCACCTTCAGTATTTCCCAGCATCAGGGTCTTTTCCAATGAGTCAGTTCTTCACACAGGTGAACAAAGTACTGGAGCTTCAGCTTCAGCATCAGTCCTTCCAATGAATATTCTGGACTGATTTCCTCTAGGATAGACTAGTTTGATCTCCTTGCTGTTCGAGGGGCTCTCAAGAGTCTTCTCCAACACCACAGTTCAAAAGCATCAATTCTTTGGTGCTCAGCTTTCTTTATAGTCCAACTTTCACATCCACACATGATTATGGAAAAACCATAGCTTAGACTAAATAGACCTTTGCAGGCAAAGTAATGTCTGTTTTTTAGTATACTGTCTAGGTTTCTCATATCTTTTCTTCCAAGGATCAAGCGTCTTTTAATTACACAGCTGCAGTCACCATCTGCAGTGATTTTGGAGTCCAAGAAAATAAAGTCTGTCACTGTTTCCATAGTTCCCCCATCTATTTGCCATGAAGTGATGGGACCCGATGGCATGATCTTTGTTTTCTGAATGTTGACCTTTAAGCCAACTTTTTCACTCCCCCCTTTCACTTTCATCAAGAGGCTCTTTAGTTCTTTGCTTTCTGCCATAATGGTGGTGTCATCTGCATATATGTGGTTATTGATATTTCTCCCAGTAATCTTGATTACAGCTTGTGCTTCATCCAGCCTGGCATTTCACATGATGTACTCTGCATAAAAGTTAAATCAGCAGGGCGACAATATACAGCCTTGACATACTCCTTTCCCAGTTTGGATCCAGTCTGTTGTTTCATGTCCAGTACTTATTGTTGCTTCTTGACCTGCATACAGATTTCTCAGGAGGCAGGTCAGGTGGTCTGGTATGTCATCTCTTGAAGAATTTTCCACAGTTTATTGTGATCCACACAGTCAAAGGCTTTGGCATAGTCAATAAAGGAAAAGTAGATGTTTTTCTGGAACTCTTTTGCTTTTTTAATGATCCAGTAGATGCTGGCAATTTTATCTCCTTTTCATTATGGGGACTGGAATGAAAAAGGAGGAAGTCAAGAGATACCTGGAGTAACAGGCAAATTCAGCCTTGGAGTACAAAAGGAAGTGGGCCAAAGGCTAACAGACTTTTGCCAAGAGAACGCACTAGTCATAGCAAACACCCTCTTCCAACAAAAAGAGAAGACTCTACACATGGACATCACCAGATGGTCAAAACTGAAATCAGATCGATTATATTCTTTGCAGCCAAAGATAGAGAAGCACTATACAGTCAGCAAAAACAAGACCAGAGGCTGACTGTGGCTCAGATCATGTACTCCTGATAGCAAAATTCAGACTTAAATTGAAGAAAGTAGGGAAAATCACTAGACCATTCAGGTATGACCTAAATCAAATCCCTTATAATTATACGATGGAAGTGACAAATAGATCAAGGGATTAGATCTGATAGAGTACCTGAAAAACTGTGGATGGAGGTTTGTGACATTGTACAGGAGGCAGGGATCAGACTATCCCCAAGAAAAAGAAATGCAAAAAGCAAAATGGTTGTCTGAGGAGACCTTTTAAATAGCTGAGAAAGAAGAGAAGCTAAAGGCAAAGGAGAAAAGGAAAGACATATCCATTTGAATGCAGAGTTCCAAAGAATAGCAAGGAGAGGTAACAAAGCCTTCCTCAGTGATCAATGCAAAGAAATAGAGGGAAACAACAGAATGGGAAAGACTAGAGATCTCTTCAAGAAAAGGAGAGATACCAAAGGAACATTTCATGCAAAGATGGGCACAATAAAGGGCAGAAATGGTATGGACCTAACAGAAGCAGAAGATATTAAGAAGAGGTGGCAAGAATACACAGAAGAACTGTACAAAAAAAGATCTACATTACCTAGATAGCCACAATGTTGTGGTCACTCACCTAGAGCCAGACATCCCGGAATGTGAAGTCAAGTGGACCTTAGGAAACATCACTACAAACAAAGCTAGTGGAGGTGATGGAATTCCAGTTGAGCTATTTCAAGTTCTAAGAGATGATGTTGTGAAAGTGCTGTACTCAATATACCAGCAAATTTGGAAAACAGCAATGGCCACAGGACTGGAAAAGGTCAGTTTTCATTTCAATCCCAACAAATGTTCAAACTATCTCACAATTTCAGGGATGCAAGGATTCTTCAATATATGTAAATCAATCAATGTAATATACCATATTAACAAAATTGAAAGATTAGAAACAATATGATCATCTCAGTAGATGCAGAAAAAGTCTTCAGCAAAATTCAGCACCCTTTTATGATAAAAATGCTTCAAAAAATAGACATGGAAGGAACCTCCCTCAACATAGTAAAGGCCATATATGATAAGCCCACAGAAAACATAATTCTCAATGGTGAAAAACTAAAAGCATTCCTTCTAGGATCAGGAGCAAGACAAGGGTGTCCACTTTCACCTCTATTTTTCAACATAGTTTTGGAATTATTAGCTGCACAATTAGAGAAGAAAAATAAATTAAAAGAATCCAGATCAGAAAAGAAGAAGTAAAACTCTCACTATTTGCAGATTACATGATCCTATACATAGAAAACCCCCAAAAAAAAAACTATCAGAAAATTACAAGAGCTAATCAGTGAATTCAGCAAAGTTGCAGGATACAAGTTCAATACACAGAAATCACTTGCATTCCTATATACTAAAAATGAAAAAATCAGAATTAAGGAATCAGTCCCATTCAGCACTGCAACAAAAAGAATAAAATATCTAGTAATAAACCTACCTAAGGAGACAAAACACCTGTAAATGGAAAATCATAAGACCCTGATGAAAGAAATCAAAGGTGATATAAACAGATGGAGAGATATTCCATGTTCCTGGGTAGGAAGAATCAATATTATGAAAATGAATATACTACCAAATGCAGTCTACAGATTCAATGCAATCCCTATCAAATTACCAATGGCATTTTTCACAGAACTAAAACAAAAAATTTCACAATTCATATGGAAACACAAAAGACCCCAAATAGCCAACGCAGTCTTGAGAAAGAAGAATGGAGCTGGAGGAATCAACCTTCATGACTTCAGACTATACTACGAAGCTACAGTCATCAAGACAGTGTGATACTGGCACAAAAACAGAAACACAGACCAATGGAACAAGATGGAGAACCCAGAGATAAACCCAGGCACTTAACTTATTTTTGACAAAGGAGGCAAGAATATACAATGGGGCAAAAATAGCCTTTTTAAGAAGTGATGCTGGGAAAGCTGGACACCTACACGCAAAAAAGTGAAATTAGAACACTTCCTAACGCCACATCAGACTTTCCTGGTGGCTCAGTCAGTAAAGAATCTGCCTGCAAGGCTGATGACCTAAGTCCTATTCCTGGGTCGGGAAAATCCCCTGGAAGAGGGCATGGCAACCCACTCCAGTATTCTTGCCTAGAGAATCCCATGGACAGAGGAGCCTGGCAGGCCGCAGTCCATGGGGTCACAAAGCATCGGACATGACTGAGCAACTAAGCCCATTTCCTAATGTCACACACAAAGATAAACTCAAAATGGATTAAACACCTAAGTGTAAGACCAGAAACTATAAAAGTCTTAGAGAAAAACATAGCCAGAACATTCAATATACATCAAATCAAGATCTTCTTTGACCTATCTCCTAAAGTAATGGAAATAAAAACAAAAATAAACAAGTGGGACCTAATGAAACTTAAAAACTTTTGCACAGCAAAGAAAACTAAAAACAAGGTTAAAAAAAAAAAAAAACCTCAGAATGGGAGAAAACAGTAGCAAATGAAACAACTGACAAATAATTAATTTCCAAAATATACAAGTAGCTCATACAACTTAATACCAGAAAAATCCAATAAAAAAGGGGGGGGAAAAAAAACCTAAAAAAATATATATCCAAAGAAGGCATACAGATGGCTAATAAGCACATGAAAAGATGCTCAACATCACTCATTATCAGAGAAATGCAAATCAAAACTATCTCACAATGAGATACCACCTCACACCAGTCAGAATGGCCATCATCAAAATGTCTACAAAAGCTGAAGAGAGTGTGAAGAAAAGGGAACATTCTTGCATTGCTGGTGGGAATGTAAACTATGGAAAATGGTATTAAGATTCCTTAAAATACTAGGAATAAAACCACCATATGACACAGCAATCCCACTCCTAGGCATATACCCTGAGGAAATCAAAATTTAAAAAGACACATGTATCCCATTGCTCATTGCTACACTATTTACAATAGCTAGAACATGGAAGCAACCTAGATGTCCATCGACAGATAAATGGATAAAGAAGCTGTGGTACATCTATACAATGCAATGCTACTCAGCCATAAAAAAGAATGCATTTGAGTCAGTTCTAATGAGGTGGACGAACCTAGAGCCTATTATACAGAGTGAAGTAAGTCAGAAACAAATACAAATATTGTATACTGATGCACATATATGGAATCTAAAAAGATGGTACTGATGAATTTATTTTCAAGGCAGCAATGGAGAAACAGACATAGAGAACAGATCTATGGACATGGGGGGAGGGGAGGTGGGAGAAGGTGAGATTCATGGAGAGAGTAACATGGAAATTTACAATATCATATGTAAAATAGATAGCCAATAGGAATTTCTTGTGTGACTCAGAAAACTCAAACAGGGGCTCTGTGACAGTCTAGAAGGGTGGGCTGAGGAAGGAAATGGGAGGGAGAGTCGGGATAGAGGGGACATGGATGTACCTATGGCTGATTCTTGCTGACATATGACAGAAAACCACAAAATTCTGTAATTATCCTTCAATTAAAATTTTTTTAATAAATTATGAAAAAAAGAAGTCAGGATATAAAAAGGAGAACAGATCACGAAAAGCCAGAGCATCAACTTGCAAAAATTCCTCCACAGAGGGTAGGACTGCCTGCCTCCAAAAGAGTGCAAAGGGACGCACACACACACACCACACCCCCAACACTAGATACAGCGGTCCATTGAAAAATTAACAGCCACCTTCAAGTTAAGCATCAAATTCATTCTTTTTCCAACACTATAGATCATACTATTGTGAAATTTTTTGGTTTCTGATGTGACCCGAAATGTTTTAAGTGACTATGTATTAATTTTATAATTTGAAAGCAATGAAGGTATCTTCATTATGAAAAATGTAATATGAACACTTAGAAAGCTCACTGAGATATTTAAATTAATTCTTTTGATTAAAAATATGGTACTACCATCAAACCAGTCAATCCTAAAGGAAATCAACCCTAAATATTCATTGTAAGAACTGACTATGAAGCTGAAGCTCCAATGCTTTGGCCACCTGATGCAAAGGGCCAGGCAACTCACTGGAAAAGACCCTGATGCTGGAAAGATTGAGGGCAGGAAGAGAAGGGCAAACAGAGGATGAGACAGTTGGATGACATCACCAACTCAACAGACATGAGTTTGAGCAAACTCTGGGAGATAGTGAAAGCCAGGGAAGCCTAGCATGCTGCCTTCCATTGGTTGCAAAGAGTCAGACATGACTGAGCAACTTAACAACAACACTGGTTAACAACAACAGTGGTACTAGCAATGTGCAGAGAAGATTTACTAGCATATATAAAATCTGACACTTTAGTCACATCTTCAGCTGTTTGTTTTTAATGGATATATTCCAAAGCAAATTAAATATACTATGCATTTATGAAAGTGCAGAAATGGAAGCGAAATTCCAGAAGAATACTATCTTATGTGGTTGCAAAAGTGGTAACTAAAGTTTAATTAGTTAAATATTATTTATTCATAGCCATCTCTTATTTTTATTTTAAAATTTCCACACTTTGCCCTTAGCAACAACCATTAATGCAAAACCTTTACCTAAAACTCTGTTCTCAAGCATGCTCATTTCTTTTTTTCTTTTTTTTTTTGAGTCATAAACAACAGAATCACAGAAATATTAATGACTTGTTTACAGTCAAAGATTCCATGCATTTTCTGTTTCACCTACTTGATTTGTTTGATCTGACTAAATTTGTAATTTTTGTTTTTCTGAGAGATGTAATTGATTCACAGGAGGATGTAAAATAAGAGTAATGAAACACTTTGTAAGAGAAATATTTGACTTATGAAATCATAACAGATAGAAACAGTAAAGCAAGTGGATATGTTCCCAACACCTGCAAGAGACTAATTTACAGATATCATAGACAGAACAAAACCTCTGTCCAGCCCTAGCCACCAACTCTTGTTAATCAGTACTGAGAGCTAATGGTCATCTCCTTCTTTCTGCTGCCCTTATATGTGGTTCAAACATGCCTTCTCTAGTTATTTTTCTTGAATGTTTATTTAGTAGAAAAATCCAGAGTACCTGCTTATAACTATGTGTGTGACAAGACTGTAAAATATAGCATTTTGCTTCCAATATAATGGAGAACTTATCAGAAAACCTCAACTGTGTATGTGCCTGTATTTTTCTTCCCATGTTGTTCCCACAATTGCTTTTACTTCTTCACCTAAGGGAAAAACAGAAGGGTACAAAGAAAGGAAAATGTACATTTGAGGTTTTAGTTACTGACCATAAATCTCCCCATTGTTTTAGTACTGCCACAATAGAAATACTTGGAGGAAAGCATCTTTATCATCATTTTTTAAAAAGAAAGCTATATTAGAGTTATCTGCATTTGCACTGCAAATTTGGGACTCCTTCTATGCTTACAGACGTGTGTTTAATTACTCTGGTAAGCATTTGGCCACTCACTGTCCCAGGTGGCACCAGTGGTAAAGAACCCGCCTGCCAATGCAGGAGACATAAGAGACATGCGTTCAATCTCTGGATCAGGAAGACCCCCTGGAGGAGGGCACGGCATCCCACTCCAGTTTTCATGCCTGGAGAATCTCATGGACAGAGGAGCCTGGCGGGCTGCAGTCCTTGGGATCGCAAAGAGTCGGACATGACTAAAGCGACTTAGCATGCACACACGTCACAATCGAAAACCATCCCACAGCTCAGTTGTCCCAAAGCTGTGGTTTATTCTTTCCACACAATGTGTGTGCTGGGTGTTGGCAGATCCAAGCAGGGCTGGGCATGGCTCACCCCCAGGGGGAGGTTCCCTCCAATATCTCACGTGCCTTGGACAGGGGGCTGCCTGACCATGGTCTTCCCAGGCTGAAGGCAAGTTAAAAACAAACCTTCCCTCCTACCAGGTCTGCTAAAGTCCACTGGATAAAGACGGACTGGGAAATAGTCTCAACTTTATGTGGGAGGAGCTGCCAAGTCATGTGGACACCTGGAGTGACTAAGGCTTTGTGAAGGGAATGCATCGACTACAGCCCTGTCACCTGTGACATAGTTTTACGTGGAATACAGTTATAGTAACATTCATACAAATTCATAAGAAAGGTATTTGGCACATTTCCTGCAACCATGATGAATCACAATTTTAGAGCATTTAAATAAACAGATGTCCACGTGGCAGGTTTTCTGGTCCAGGAGTCAGCATTCGGCATGTACATGTTAAGTGGATCACGGTGCCCTTAGGTGACATGTCTGTAAGGTGTCTGTAAGGTGACAGACACCCACTCACTGCTCTGCTCTGTGACTTCATCTGACTGGGTCTCCTACCCGCCTTTCCTGACATCATCCAAATCAAGGTCCAGAAAGAAAATTTTAAATCCTGTCAGATTTAATGATTACGTGAGGGGGGAATCTTCTTCTGAGTTTGAAGACATTGTTTTTGCTCCAACTCAGACATCCTTCATACCAGCTACATGAGGCTCCTGTTTGCAGGCAGAATGCAGGTGTAACAGTATGTTACAACTTCAACTGCAGAAAAACTGTGATGACTAGATATCTGTAAGTGACAATCATTTGAATATCCTGGAAGCATTTTAGATATTTTAATGCTAAATGCATCTATTCAATTATCTTATTGGAGCTAGATCTATTTAAATAGTACAAATTTAAAACAACTATTTTAATTATCTTTTTTGTCTTTCAAGAATTACTTGCCTTGAAACAAAAATGAAACCATTTCACCTAGAATTCTCTGACAATCTGTCTCACATTAAATGTGCAGATCTCATGGGAGAACACTTTATAAAACTATATGATGTTAAAAAGTGAATACTTTTTTCTAATGTGACTCATTATTATAGATTTATTATTTCTGATACTGAAATCTTAAAATTTTCTATTTTTAAAGATATATAGGAAAAATGTGGTTTCCAGAACGTAAGGACTAAAAACACAAATGCATTTATAAAGAGAGAGTTTATAGAAGATATAGACTCATTTTAATAGCTGATAAAACACAAGATGCAATTATTCATTAATTATATGAGTAATTTGAATAATGAATTAAATCAACATTTACTGAATGCATGTCACCTATGCAAAGTTCTGGATATAAAATATGGGTAAAAAACACACCTCTTTAACTTTCAGAAATATGATCATTGAGGGGTTCAGTGCTGAGGAAACAGATAGAATACTGCACAACCTAGAAAGTGGGATTACTACCTATCATATAGAAATAGAAAGTTGCTCAGTCATGTCCGACTCTTTGCAACTGCATGGACTATACAGTCCGTGGAATTCTCTAAGCTAGAATCCTGGAGTGGGTAGCCTTTCCCTTCTCAAGGGAATCTTCCCAACCCAAGGATTGAACCCAGGTCTCCCACATTGCAGGCAGACTCTTAACCAGTTAAGCCACAAAGGAAAAATGATGCCAAAAGTGCTTCCATAAAATATTCTTCCCATCCCCTAGCACTGGAGCCAATGTTGCTCTCAGTGCAGAGGGAATTCAGAAGGTATTCATGTCACCTATGCGCTCTAGTTGGTGATGGACAGGGGAGCCTCGCAAAGCGTCAGACATGACTGAATGACTGAACTGACTGACTGACCAGCTAGAGGGCCACGGCCCCTCCTCAGCCTTCCAGTGTATTATCAGCTGTAATTTTCCACCCAATTCTTTTCTTTAAAGTCTAGGGAAATCCCCCCAGTAAGTTCAAGGTGCTAGTCTTTCTGTAGTGCATTTTTCAAAGAAAGTCTACATTCTGAGCCTTTTAAAATAATTTACTTCTGTGTATTTATAGTCATAATAAAGATTAAATGTCTTATTGGGATGAAAGATAAAAATTAAGTGACCAATTATTTATTGACACACAAATATGTTGTCTAAGAGTTGGCAAGCAATGTTTCCATTTACATCATTTTAAATTCAAATTACTACTGGTACTTGTGGCCAACAGACTTGAAGTTGAACTCCAATCACACCCACCTCTTGGACTCACGACGTGCACACCTTCTTGCAGGTCTCTCCACACCCCTGCCTGTGGGCAAAAGTGGGACTTGTTTCTTTTCTAACCAATCAAATATGGTGCAAGTGCTGAGTCATCACCTCCTTGATTGGCTGTGTTACATAATCTCTGTCTCAGCAACGGGTTGTTCTTTTCTGCTTCATTTGGCGATTCACATGCAGGGTGGTGAGGGGCTTCTAACTTTCAGCAAAGGCTCCAGCCTGCATCGAGTTACTGCAATTAAACAGACCCCTATCAACCAACCCCTGCCCTTGGAAGCGGGCTCTTTCAGCCTGGCCTCTGGGAGAGGAGGCAGCCCAAAAGCCAAGTGACAGACTCTGAGCAGAGGCACCACCTGAGCCCACACTCCTGACCGTGGAAATGGTGCTGCGTCAAGTGCTATTGTGGCCATCGAGGTGCAATAGAAAACTCAGGGAAACTGAATCGAAAACCCAAGTGACACGTGGAGTGCCATGTCCACTGAGCCTTCTCCATCGCTTCTTAGCAGGTGTGTCAAAGCCAATTATTCTCTTTAGGTGTATGGAAACTATGCAAATATTATGGATAACAAAATTCTTTACTTTAATCAATTACCATCTGTACCAGTGAAGCATCATGTGGTGCTATTACACCCTTCTCTACAGCCAAGAAAAATGATTATTTTGATTCCAGCAGATCCACTTATAGTATCAACAGATTTTTCAAGCATTCAAGTTTTTCACAAATTACCATTGTATGCCAATAGTGTCTGTGAAAGAAAACCTGGCGTAGGAGTCAATAAACTTTTGTTCAAGGCTGATTTCTGTTGGTTGTAATCCTGTGACAATAAACACATTTCCTTTACTTTCCAACCTTCTGCTTCCTCATTCTGGTTCCCACCACCTATGACACCACTGTGAGCTGCTATCTGTTGAATAACTGTTCTCTCTCAGTGGTGTATGGAGATGACACAGCATTCTTTTCAGTCCTTAAAATAACCTCACAAGGAGGGTGTTATTACCTCCATTTTATGGATGAGGAAACAACTCAGTTATCAGGTAAGATGTCCACCTGTTAAACAAAATCACAGGCATTTGAATCCAAGTTTCTCTGGTCCCAAAACTAGAGGCCTTTTCTCCTTATGGTTCAATATTTTTGTAATTCATTCCTGATAACAATGAGTAAATGGGCTTCCAGGTGGCACTAGTGGTAAAGAACCCACCTGCCAATGCAGGAGGCTTAAGAGACATGGGTTGGATCCCTGGGTCGGGAAGATCCCCTGGAGGAGGGCACGGCAACCCACTCCAGTATTCTTGCCTAGGAAAATCACATGGACAGAGAAGCCTGGTGGGCTACACTTCATGGGGTCCCAACAAGTGGGACATGGCTGGAGTGACTTAGCACACACTCAACAAATAAGTATTGGCATTTGTGCCCAGGTCTTACTCATTAATGATAAAAAGTTGTATTTCCTGATGGATCACGTAATAGTTATTTCAGAACCCAAGTATAAATAAGATGAAAATCACCACACACTTATTAGAAATAATCTGTCTACTAACAGATTTCTTGGGCCTGACTTGTCAGAAGGATAATAATGATCAATGTTTCCATGCTCTAGATTTGAACAGTGTTAAATTGCAACATTCAATATCCTTATTATTTGTCTTTCAATTTACATTTCTCATTCTTGGTCGCTTCATTCTCAAATTCCCACATAAAAAGAATAAAGAAGGGCTTTACAAGATAAACCTGTATCTTATTCTGGATTAATTTATTAATTCCAAGGGATCTTCTTTTTTCCATTAGTGACTAATAAAGGCTAGCAGATTTTCTCCTTAAGGTTGTTTTTAATGACTTTCATCTGCAATACTAATTTAACATAGATTATGTGAAGGCAAAATAACTGAATTAGCATTTCCTACTTTGTAATCCAGACATAATGTACTAACTTAGTAAAGGTTACCATCTCCCCAAAACACCTACATGTATCTATGTATCTTTTCCATCACAATTTAGAAATCCTGGTGGGCCTCACCCTTGACAAGGATGGCTGGTCTGAGCCCCTCCAGACAGCTGGTCATTCACTTTCCTTCCCTCTATGGAAAAAGCACAATGATACAAGCTACTTTTCACTTAGAAGGAAATTTAGAAATTGCTAACTGTATAAAAACCCTTGATAAATAGATTAAAATATGTATCAATTTGTGGGTGCCTGCTAAGTTGCTTCAGTTGTGTCTGACTCTGCGATCCTGTGAACTACAGGCCACCAGATTCCTCTGTCCATTGGGTTTCCTAGGCAAGAATACTGGTGGGTTGCTGTGCCCTCTTCCAGGGGATCTTCCTGACTCAGGGAGCGAATCTACATCTCTCATGTCTCCTGCATTGGCAGTCGGGTTCTTTACCAGTAGCACCACCCAGGAAGCCCCTATGTCAATTTAGCATATTTTAAATGAATAAGCCAAGGCTTTCTGAGCCAGTGTGATGAGAAAATTATGAAAAAAATCTAAGCCTGAATATTGCTCATTTGGTAGAGAATCTGTCATGATGTTTACTAGACAAAAGGTTTCAGTTCAGTTCAGTTCACTTCAGTCGCTCAGTCATGTCCGATTCTTTGTGACAAAAGAATTAGTAAGGCAGTAAATGTGAGTTTTGCTTTACAAAAGTTCTCATAAGTTATTTTAAAAGGTTAACTGTTAGCCTGTCAGGTTGTCCCTGTTCCCTCGGTCATCATTAGTATAGGAGGAGAAAAGGGCCAAATCAAGAGGAAATATAGCCTCAGCGTCACAAACTCACTCAGTGCCAATTTCCACAGGTAAATTTCCAACCTGAAAAGTGAGAGTATCTTCCACAAAGCAGGAACCCTGGTAGAGGAGCTGAGCGGCATGAAAAGGTATTTTCACACAGAATATAAAATAAGTGAA
This sequence comes from Oreotragus oreotragus, assembly GCA_006410675.1. NCBI lineage: Eukaryota > Metazoa > Chordata > Mammalia > Artiodactyla > Bovidae > Oreotragus > Oreotragus oreotragus. Next base: position 102,118 of record SJYX01002116.1, read on the forward strand.
ACTCTTTTGAATTGCAACTGAGTGTAAGCCTTATTTGTGCCAAGAATAGTTTCGTGTGGCTTTTCTACTTAGCACAAAAAGAACAATTTTTCATGGTGAAATAGGATGCATTATCCAAGAAGACTGCTATGGAGTTACTCGGATGGCAAGCTACGGCTCTGAAAAGAGTTTGTCAGCAAGAGAAGCTGTAGAGCTGAGCTCAGTGTGGGACTTGTATATCTGACCAGTCTCATCCTTTAATAGCAGTGGGTCTTTTCATTTCTGACATGGACATGGGGCAGAACTCTTACTTCAACAGCCTCCAACCTGGGGCAGGAAGTGCAGGTACACATATCTGCATGGTCTTGACCTCAGGAAGCTTCACAGCTCTGCCTCTTCTAGAGCATTTTATTACCTCGGTGCTCAGTTGCTCAGTCGTGTCCAACTCTTTGGGATCCCATGGACTATAGCACACCAGGCTCCTCTGTCCACAGGATTCTCCAGGCAAGAATACCGGAGTAGGTTGCCGTTTCCTTCTCCAGGAGATCTTCCTGACCCAGGGATTGAACTTGCGTCTCCTGCTTTGCCGGCATATTCTTTACCACTGAGCCACCAGGGAAGCCCTAATTGATGATGTAGAATTCCTAAACTTCACTATTAAAATGAAGCCGACATTGAGCAGGAGATGGAGTCTTGTACTCAGATTTCTGTCTGACCCCTGCCCAGGTTGCAATCAGAAGTCACCTGATTTCCCTGGGATCTGGAACACAAGTGTCTAATCCTGACACGTAGGAAGGGCCCAGAAAATGGGACGCATTATTCTATATATTTAAAGATGACAGAGAACAGATAAACCTCAAAAATGTTACACTACATATACTCAGGGAATTGGTCTATTGTAATCTGCATTTTTCAAAACTATTTGTTGCCAAAAACTAATTTTTATATTTTCTTTCCTCTTTGATATGTCACTTATTGTAGTCACATCTTAATCCCACCAACATTTGTCAGGATAACTTTGAAGGTACAAAGCCCAACACAACTAAAAATATCCTCCCCTGTGAGCTGTGCCACGGGGCTTGGTGGTTACAGAGAAGGGGTGAAAGGGCTTAAAGAAGTAAATTCATCTCAAAACAGTTTTACTGTTTTGAAAAATGTCAGATTTATTAATATTAATAATTTATTAATCCTCTAAAGTTAAAAAAAGTAGATTGATGAAATAAGCTGATATTTGTAATCACTATCACTCCAAAGAGAAAAAAACTATCTTACATTTTAAAGACAATAATGTCCTGATTATTTTCCAATCTGACTGGGCTACGGTGAGCCCCTTGATGACATAGCTAAATGTAACTGAGTTCATTTGAGGGGAAAATATACTCTATTGTAATAAATTAGCATTTGCTTCAGGGGTTTGAAATAAAATGGAAAAAAAATTATAACATTTTTCTTCCTTACCTTGTACAACTGAGCAATTTTTTTTCAAACTTTGTAAATAACTCAGTCTGTGGATATAATGATATACTTAGTACATTTGCAGAGAAAAAAAAAATGCTGCTAATCACTTACTGAAAAACTTCACACAATGAAATCATGAAGCAGCTTTGTTTTTCTCTTTCCTTGTTCTTTCAAATAGATTGGAACTAGTTTTTCCCTTGCCCCTGATGAAACTTAGAACGTGTCCCATTACTCCTGATTTTTTTTTTTTTAATGAGTAATACAAGTTTCTCCAGGTGATAATAACTATAGCTAGTCAAAGTTGATACAACTCAAAACTTCGTTCAAAGTCACAGCTCTGCCCACGCCCTGTGGAAAGAAAGCTCCTAAAAGCATAAGAAAGATGTGATTGGAGAAGAAATATATCTTCTCACGCTGTTTTCTTGATAAAACAGATTAACCACTTTGACGCTGAGTTCCCCGGCAGACACTGGGGCACCACCCACGGCAGCAGAGCCTGGTCCTCACGTCTGGAGCAGGGAGACAGCAGTGCTGAAAGCACGGGGTCCTGAGACCAGCCTGGCAGCCAAACCACAGTCTCTTCCAGACTCAGCAGATGCCAGGACCTGAGGGCTAGCCCTCAGCTTGCAGAGCCTTACCTGAAAACTCAGAGGGAGAGAGGTCTTTGGGGAATGAAGCCTTCATGGGGTCAGGCAGCAGAGTCAGCCAGGAATGCGGAAAAGCGAAGGAAGCGCCTTCAGACTTGGAATCCCAGGAACCATGGGGGAGGCTGGAGGAAAGTGATGGTTTGACCACAAATCTTTGTCCCTGAGGCCTGAGAAAGAGGAAATTGTACAAAGAAATGTATCTACAAATGTTTCCTAACCCACATATAATCTGAGACAAAACTTCAGAAAGAAATCGAGAGTATTTGCCACACAGAGGTTTCCACCCCTCCCCCCACCCCAGAGCTCCCAAGTGATTCCAGTTCCCTCTTTGTTTATGTCTTGGAGACCCGAGTCCAAGTCTTTATGAGTAGCAAAGAAGCAAAAGAGAAGTAAACAGCAAGATCGTGAGAATTATTTTCATGTTGCACAAAATTCCTTCTAACTCTGATGCCGCAGAGTAGCCGGAGGCGCAGAGTAGCCGGAGGCCGTATCCTGGCAGCACTGGGCACCATTGCTCCGTCCGTCACCTCCTCAGTGGTAACTGGGCGCGGAATGCAGACTTTCTGTAAATTCACCTTGTCAGAGATGCTCAGAGCACAGCAGGGGCCCCCGCTCCAAGCTCCGTTCCAGAGATGATCTGAACCAGAGACCCAAACTGTCCGGACCCTCCGGTGGAAACGCCCGTCTGGAGCCCCCGCACCATCCCCTCCTCCTTCCTGTTCAGTTTCTAGCACATTCACTTTGGCTCCTGCAGAGACACAGAGGTGCTGGTCCGAAGGCTGGGCGCTATCTGTTCAAAAGAAAGCTATGGCCAGGGGAAGGGAAATCAGAGATCACGTCATGTTTTCTAAAACAGTTTCCTTCGATATTAGCTTCTCTAATTCACGGTTTAATGTTAAAAAAAAAAAAAAGCGCTGGACTTGTAAAGCATACTCACTCATCCTTCTGAAAATGTTTTCTTTTCACAAACAAGGGGCAACTTTATTTTTTAGGCTAATGATGCTGGGAAAGATTGAAGGCAGGAGGAGAAGGAGGTGACAGATGAGATGGTAGGATAGCATCATGTGAGTCTGAGCAAGCTCCAGGAAATAGTAAAGGACAGGGAAGCCTGGTGTGCTGCAGTCCTTGGGGTCGCAACGAGTCAGACAGGACTGAACAACTGAACAATAACAACAAAATAATAGCACAACACGTTTCAAGATCCACGGGGAACAAGCACTCTGCCTGTACTCAGCCACCATGCTCTGCTAACGTGTTTTTACAAATCTGGAAAATAAGTTTTCTCAGTGATTATATAATTCTTTCCCTAGAAACACTGAAATTTAAATTGTCAAGCGAGAAAAACTAAATTTATCTTAATACCTATCAAATAAACAATGCCAAGCTTTATAAACCCATGTTTCAAAACAATTCAACTGTTTCAACCAGTTAATAGGCCCAGAACACTCTTTGTGTCATGTCAAAAGCAGAATCATGCTTAGTTAAGATGAAAAAGGCTTTACACCTGCACAAGAAAATTTTGAGAGAGAGAGAGGCCACACTCACATAACTTTATTCAGTATGTTCTCATCGTTCTATTTTATTATTAGTTACTGTTAACTTCTTGCTGTGGAGTGAGTGGAATGGAACACGCAACAAGACTGTAAAGCTTGTTTTCTTGCCAAGGTCCTTTGTTTTTTCTTGAGTAAATTCCCCTTGCATTACTTTACATCTTTTGTCAATCTCAAGATTTCTGGAAAAGTTATTAATAAAATTTATTAATGATAAAAGTTATTCATAAATTTCTCAGTGCTTTTCTGTAGGGGTGAGCACTGGAAGATTTTTGTGGTTTCAGAAGTATTTCCTGTGATGGCCCCTCCTTTCATTCCCTGCCTTGACCCCCTCAACCTCCACACCCTACTCTCCACTAGAGGTAACTGTCTGTCCCTGGGTAAAGGTGTAGAGAGGGGAGCAGAGTGGACAACTCTACCCATCAGCCTGATTGCACCAGATCTGACTTCTTCATCCTCCTGCTAAAAGAGGAAAGGGTTTTTCCTTCCCCTTGACCAATACAAATTCCTTCCTTTCTGTGTGCATCTTCTCATTATTCTCATCTTGCAGGAAAAGAAACTTCAAGTTGGAATGTTTAAGTAATTTTTAAAAAGATCACAAAGCTGAGAGGAGTTAAAACCTACTGGTTTTGCCCTACTTTTCTGGTCTGTCTTGCATTTATCACATTGTCTCATATTATTAAGAAATCATCAGATGTTTTGCAAATATAGTTGTTACTATTGTTCTCACAATCTTTAAAAATATTTCTCATCATTTCTGTGATACACTCAACTTTGAAATTACCCATTTTTATTTAGTCTTTAGACTTTCCCAGGTTCCCAGTCATAAAGAACCAGCCTGCCAATGCAGGAGACATAGAGTGATGTGGGTTTAATCCCTAGGTCAGGGAGATCCCCTGGAGAAGGGTATGGCTACCCACTCCAATATTCTTGCCTGGAGAATCCCTTGGACAGAGGAGCCTGGCAGGGTCCACGGAGTCACAAAGAGTTGGACACGACTGAAGTGATTTAGCACTCACAAATTTATCCTTTAGTTTTTCACATCTAGCTGTTGGAGAAGGTAATTCACATCTAGCTGTTGGAGAAGGTAATGGCATCCCACTCCAGTACTCTTGTCTGGAAAATCCCATGGATGGAGGAGCCTGGTTGGCTGCAGTCCATGGGGTCACAAAGAGTCGGATATGACTGAGTGAGTTCACTTTGACTTTTCACTTTCATTCATTGGAGAGGGAAATGGCAACCCACTCCAGTATTCTTGCCTAGAGAATCCCAGGGATGGGGGAGCCTGGTGGGCTGTCGTCTATGGGGTTGCACAGAGTTGGACATGACTGAAGCGACTTAGCAGCAGCAGCTATGCTTTAATTCAATCAATACAAAACTTATAAACTCTAAACTCTATAGTGGCTGTTGGTCATACTGGTTTATATTTATTCATTGTCATGTCTGACTCTTTGCAACACCATGGACTCTAGGCCATCCAGTTCCTCTGTCCAGGGGATTCTCCATGCAAGAAAATGGGACTGGGTAGCCATTCCCTTTTTCAGGGTATCTTCCTGACTCAGGGATCAAACTCAAGTCACCTTCATTGCAGGCAGATTCTTTACTGTCTGAACCACTAGGGAAGCCCATTTATTCATAAGAGAAGTTCATTTCTCACTCACTACAACATGGATGTACTGGATTGGCAAAGGCTCCTTCACAACTTGGTTCAGGGGCCAGATCCTATCCACCTTCAGGCTTGACCATCCTTCCAGAATACCTTCTTGTCAGGAGCCTTGTTAGGCATTACTGACAAAATGGAGGCACAGCCCCAGCCCCCTCTCCTCATTCTGCAGGCACGGACCCAGGATGAAGGAGTTAGGCCTTATAATTCTGACTTGTTTTTTCCTCTCCTTGGCTGAGTTGTCTGAAAAGGAATGTTAAGGTGCTTATTGTTCTTGAGAGGAGCGTGAGAAGACACAAAGCCTTCTGCAGCTGTGCTCAGTGAATAATTCATAAAGTTAATCATTGACATTTGTTCAAGGACTTTTACGAAAGAGTGTTCCAGGATGAGCACATAGGCCATAGCTTGAGGCCATGGGAGGGATTGCTATCTGAAGCCTATTTGTGAGAAAAATGTTTATGGCAAAGGAGTTTACTGAATATAGGGCTTAGAAATAATTAAAATAGAAGTTGAAGATTTAAAGAATGTTGTAATGTTAGCATATTTTACTATAGCTTATAGAAGTTAGGAATTTTAGAGATACTATAGCTAGAAGCCTTTTTAAGAGAGAGTGAGCTCAGGATGTTAGGGGCAAAGAGGATTTAGAAAGATAAGAAATAAACTGAGGAATGTAGCATGAGTTACAATGTAATCACAAGTTAACTATAGGACACATAAAAGGAAGTAGATAATAGATGGTAAAACTGATTCTGAGAGAATCGCTGAAGCAGAAACTCTGTTTGAAAAGCAACAGTGACTTATGGAGATAATAAATCTGGGTGGGGGGAACTGAAAATGTCAAACCTCTGACCTAATGTTTTTGTAAAAGTATAAAGTGAAAGTGAAAGTGAAATCACTCAGTCGTGTCCAACTCTTTGCGACCCATGGACTGTAGCCCACCAAGCTCCTCCGTCCATGGGATTCTCCAGGCAAGAATACTGCAGTGGGTTGAGAGAATCTTAAACTTGAAATAAATAGACAATCCAAGAAAACTGAGAGGCTGCCTCATCGCCGACACCGTTCATCTCTTCAGGTTGAATCCCTGGCTGCTGAAGCTGGACTCCAGCACCTTCTGAGGTAATGTATTTGTCTGTATGGAGTCAACAGAAGAGGAAATTATGTATGTGCCAGGAGTGACTGTGATCCACAGAAGAGAACTGTGTAGTTGGGTGACACGGTTCAATGTCACTTGGAAAAGTAAGTTTGCTATGTGGACACTTAACCAGTTTCAGACACGATGTGGTATCATTATTAGAACTCATACTGCTGCTAAGTCACTTCAGTCGTGACCGACTCTGTGTGACCCCATAGACAGCAGCCCACCAGGCTCCCCTGTCCCTGGGATTCTCCAGGCAAGAACACTGGAGTGGGTTGCCATTTCCTTCTCCAATATGATTTGAAAAAAAAAAGGAAAAATATGTATTTCATTTAAGTTTTATGCTAATATTTCTCAAGTTTTGCTCTACATTTTTAGGAATACACTCATAGTAAAATTCTACTTGAGTTTTATTTCTATTTCTCTTATAATTATATTAGTCTCTTGAAGTTTGTTGACAAGCAAAGTGAGTTAAGTGGTATCATCTTATTTTCTCATTATCTCTACTACAAAATTTGGTCCAGGAAATTTATAAAGTTAGATGGATTTTAATCCTGAACATTTTCATTCAAATGCTGAAAAAAGAGATTCTATCAGTCTCTCTAGTGATTCCTTTTCTCTGGTTGGCAATAGGCAAGAATATATAGGAAATGACAACCCTGCTCACCCTTCTGAGGAAAAGCTATCATGACTTACCAAGTGACTGTTTCAGTTCAGTTGAGTTCAGTTCAGTCGCTCAGCCATGTCCGACTTTTTGTGACCCCATGAACCACAGCTCACCAGTCCTCCCTGTCCATCACCAACTCCCAGAGTGAGTGTTGAAATCCTCTTAAATCTGGACAGAGAGAGTATGCAAGATTTACCCAATGCTTGTAACAGCCATTTACAATTAAAGTTCATTCTTATAATAAACTAAGAATGTAATTCTGCTACTAAAACTGTTCCCAGAGGAATTTTATTGTAATGTTCACATGAAATTCCAATAAAGTTCTTTAAATTATGGTGCTAACTTGAAGACTTTAAATACAACACTTAACATTTAGCTTTAGATCTGAGTCTTGTAACAGGATATGAACATCAGTGTCTAAGCAATTAGAGTGTTTCCAACTACCCTGAGATAAGCACTAAAGTGTGACCTAACTCACTGCCCCAAAAATGGTTATGATTGAGCAAAAAAAGAAAACATCACAAATCCAAGTGTTTGTGTTTGAATTCAAATAAAAAAACACACAGAGATACACAGGATTTAGAAAGATTAGTTTTAAAATCCTGATTAACCAATAGTCTGAATAGATCATCAGGTTATATCTATAATAAAAATTGTTTTGTTTTGTAAAAACCAGTTTGCATTGAGGAGATAGTCGAACTCAGATCAATAATGCTAAGTTCATCATGTACACAGTATGATCTCAAGGGTTTATTAAAATTCACACCAAATGTTAAATTCTTTACATAGAGATATTTAACTGAGTGCACTTAGAATACACAGGTGATCCTTGAACAATATGGGTCAGTCTGAGTATAAGCTATAGTCAGCCTATATGTTCCAGTTTTGTCCATCTAGGGAGTCAGCTAACCATGGACCTTGTCTCATGTTTACTATTGAAAACTACCTGTCTGTGAGTGGACTGGTGCAGTTCAGACTTAAGTTGTTCAAGGTCAATTGTATATTTTTTTCATTTTAACCCATACTGGGAATCCAAGGCATAATGTATTCAGATCTGACTACACTGAGGGCAGCATTTATTTTTGAGGTTATTGCTTAGTTGCTAAGTTGCATCCGACTCTGTGATCTCTTGGATCACAGGAGCTCTCCAGGCTCCTCTGTCCATGGATTTCTCCCAGGCAAGACTACTGGAGTGAGTTGCCATTTCCTTTTCCAGGGGATCCTCCTGACCCAGGGACCAAACCTCCATCTCCTTCATTGACAGGTGGATTCTTTACCACTGAGCCACCTAGGAAGCCCTGTTATGGAGTGGGGTGGGTTTTTTTTCAGCCAGGACCTTGACAGGTTGTTATCATCTAGCTATCTTTTATCAGCTATTTTTATTTTTTATTGCTTCTGCAAAACACTATATTTTTCTACTCTGCTCACTCCGCAAAATGATTCTTATTCTTTTCAGGCAGTTGCGATGTTAGGAATTGTTATAGATACAAAAGGTCACTCATGTTTTGGGAAGGTAATTTCTTAATGTCCTTAACAGTGAATGTTGCTACCAAGGAAATGACCTAAAATTTCTCCTCCTAATAAAAAAATAGGTGAAAGTTGTATTTGCTCAATTCCAGGCACCTCTGGCCATGGAATTCTCCAGGCAGGAATACTGGAGTGAGTAGCTATTTCCTTCCCCATGGTATTTTCTCAACCCAGGGATCAAACTCTGGTCTCCTGCATTACAAGCAGATTCTTTATCAGCTGAGCAATCAGGGAAGCCATTTTTCATGCCAAAGAAATGAACTAAAATTTCTGTTTCTAATAGAAAAATAGAAGAAACTCATTTACATTTGCTCAGTTTTACTATCTAGGTTAAAATATGCCCCCTTTTAAATTTGAATTCACATATACAATATGAAAATAACATGCATTTAAAACTCATTAATGGCAAAAACTGAACCAAGCAGCAAGCAAAGAAAAATTGACCATTTTGCTCAGTGTTTAACAAAGCACTCTGTGGATTAACGTCCATCAGTAAAGTACAGCTGCCCTGAACTACCCTTGCTTCTTTGCTTCCACAGTGTTTAATTTCTGCTCAGAAGACATAACCTTCTTGGCTGCAAAAAAAAATTTTTTTCAGAAGGGAAGACATCTTATTTTATTTTATTTTCTTATTTTTCTAATTTTAATTGGATGCCAATATTGTATTGATTTTGGCATACATTGATATGAATCCGCCATGGTTGCACATGTGTTCCCCATCCTGAAACCCCCTCCCACCTTCCTCCCCATACCATCCCTCTGGGTCATCCCAGTGCACCAGCCCCGGCCATCCTGTATCATGTATTGAACCTGGACTGGCAATTTGTTCCACATATGATGATATACATGTTTCAATGCCATTCTCCCAAATCATCCCACCCTCTCCCTCTCCCACAGAGTCCAAAAAACTGTTCTATACATCTGTGTCTCTTTTGCTGTCTCACATACAGGGTTATCATTACCATCTTTCTAAATTCCATACATATGCATTAGTATACTGTATTGGTGTTTTTCTTTCTGGCTTACTTCACTCTGTATAATAGGCTCCAGTTTCATCTACCTCATTAGAACTGATTCTAATGTATTCTTTTTAATGGCTGAGTAATATTCCATTGTATATATATATAACAGTTTTCTTATTCATTCATCTGCTGATGGACATCTAGGTTGCTTTCATGTCCTGGCTATTATAAACAGTGCTGCGATGAACATTGGGGTACACGTGTCTCTTTCAATTCTGGTTTCCTCAGTATGTATGCCCAGCAGTGGGATTGCTGAGTCATAAGGCAGTTCTATTTCCAGTTTTTTAAGGAATCTCCACTCTGTTCTCCATAGTGACTGTACTAGTTTGCATTCCCATCAACAGTGTAAGAGAGTTTCCTTTTCTCCACATCCTCTCCAGCATTTATTGCTTGTAGGCTTTTGGATAACAGCCATTCTGACTGGTGTGAAATGGTACCTCATTGTGGTTTTGATTTGCTGCAAATTNATCTCCACTCTGTTCTCCATAGTGACTGTACTAGTTTGCATTCCCATCAACAGTGTAAGAGAGTTTCCTTTTCTCCACATCCTCTCCAGCATTTATTGCTTGTAGGCTTTTGGATAACAGCCATTCTGACTGGTGTGAAATGGTACCTCATTGTGGTTTTGATTTGCTGCAAATTTTTTTCAAGCTCTTGAGATTATATTTTCTCCTTCAAGAATCAAAACCAAATAAAAAATTAAAAGCATTTAATTTTTCCCTAAATTCATTTTATGGGATTTTTTCCTAATAAAAAGCCAATTCTGATTTGATAATTATCTAGTTTTTTTTTTTCCCTTCATGAAAGTATCATGTAATTAGGTGTACCAAATATACATCAACTTTGCAATAAATAAATTTGAAATATTTAATCCTTCATACAAACCTAATGTACTTTGGAATAAATCTATTTATTTAAATAAATCTCTTTATGAAAAGAGAAATAATGCTGGATTGAATGGTGAGAATTTTNTATCTAGTTTTTTTTTTTCCCTTCATGAAAGTATCATGTAATTAGGTGTACCAAATATACATCAACTTTGCAATAAATAAATTTGAAATATTTAATCCTTCATACAAACCTAATGTACTTTGGAATAAATCTATTTATTTAAATAAATCTCTTTATGAAAAGAGAAATAATGCTGGATTGAATGGTGAGAATTTTTTCTAGTTTGAATTAAGTACAAGCCATATATTTTAGATCACTTTTCTAGCATTACATCTCAGAACATCTCTTCAAACGTCATTTTCTGATTAAAAAAATACTGTTAACAATTTTGAAAGTTTCAGAAGTATGCCTGGAAAACATTGTTAATAAAACTATTGAAAAACAGAGAAAGACTAGTCTCTTTCACAATGACATTCATACTACAAAATAGACAGTAATTAACCTGGGCTACTACTCATCACCCATAAAAAGTCTGATGTAAGATCTTGTGAGAGGAAACAATACAAAAAGGGAAGTGGAGGTAATAATGAATTGAATGTAAAACCACTGACCATCAGGGCCGACATCGTCTAACTCAGGGCTGGACACTAGCTTGACCGAAGAGGTTTCCGAACAAATGTCTAGGAAACATCCTTTCATCTGCTTGATTTTCACGTTAATTCCATCTTAGGTCAATTACTCTAAGCAACTTAAATTTCTTGGAGCTACTACACATGGGTTCATGTGCATCACATATATGGGCACCTCACCAGCTTGGGATGAATAATAGGGGTGTGTTTCATTTAAATGTTCTGATTCATGTCTCCTTTCCTGGAGCCAGTCTGTAACATTATAAAAATATTACACATAGAATTTTCTGAAGATGGTGAAGGAATAGAATGAGGAGACTATTTTATCCCCTACAAATTCATCAAAAGAACATTTAAACACTGAGTAAATTCCACAAAAGAACTTCTGAATGCCGGCAGAGGACATCAGTTCAGTTCAGTTCAGTCGCTCAGTCGTGTCCGACTCTTTGTGACCCCATGAATCACAGCATGCCAGGCCTCCCTATCCATCACCATCTCCCGGAGTTCACTCAGACTCACGTCCATCGAGTCCGTGATGCTATCCAGCCATCTCATCCTCGGTCGTCCCCTTCTCCTCCTGCCCCCAATCCCTCCCAGCGTCACAGTCTTTTCCAATGAGTCAACTCTTCCCATGAGGTGGCCAAAGTACTGGAGTTTCAGCTTTAGCATCATTCCTTCCAAAGAAATCCCAGGGTTGATCTCCTTCAGAATGGACTGGTTGGATCTCCTTGCAGTCCAAGGGACTCTCAAGAGTCTTCTCCAACAGCACAGTTCAAAAGCATCGATTCTTCCGCGTTCAGCTTTCTTCACAGTCCAACTTTCACATCCATACATGACCACAGGAAAAACCATAGCCTTGACTAGGCGGACCTTAGTCGGCAAAGTAATGTCTCTGCTTTTGAATATACTATCCAGGTTGGTCATAACTTTTCTTCCAAGGAGTAAGCGTCTTTTAATTTCATGGCTGCAGTCACCATCTGCAGTGATTTTGGAGCCCAAAAAAATAAAGTCTGACACTGTTTCCACTGTTTCCCCATCTATTTCCCATGAAGTGATGGGACCGGATGCCATGATCTTCGTTTTCTGAATGTTGAGCTTTAAGCCAACTTTTTCGCTCTCCTCCTTCACTTTCATCAAGAGGCTTTTTAGCTCCTCCTCACTTTCTGCCATAAGGGTGGTGTCATCAGCATATCTGAGGTTATTGATATTTCTCCCGGCAATCTTGATTCCAGCTTGTGTTTCTTCCAGTCCAGCGTTTCTCATGATGTACTCTGCATATAAGTTAAATAAGCAGGGAGACAATATACAGCCTTGACGTACTCCTTTTCCTATTTGGAACCAGTCTGTTGTTCCATGTCCAGTTCTAACTGTTGCTTCCTGACCTGCATACAGATTTCTCAAGAGGCAGGTTAGGTGGTCTGGTATTCCCATCTCTTTCAGAATTTTCCACAGTTTATTGTGATCCACACAGTCAAAGGCTTTGGCATAGTCAATAAAGCAGAAATAGATGTTTTTCTGGAACTCTCTTGCTTTTTCCATGATCCAGCGGATGTTGGCAATTTGATCTCTGGTTCCTCTGCCTGTTCTAAAACCAGCTTGAACATCAGGGAGTTCACGGTTCACATATTGCTGAAGCCTGGCTTGGAGAATTTTGAGCATTACTTTACTAGCGTGTGAGATGAGTGCAATTGTGCGGTAGTTTGAGCATTCTTTGGCATTGCCTTTCTTTGGAATTGGAATGAAAACTGACCTTTTCCAGTCCTGTGGCCACTGCTGAGTTTTCCAAATTTGCTGGCATATTGAGTGCAGCACTTTCACAGCATCATCTTCCAGGATTTGAAACAGCTCAACGGGAATTCCATCACCTCCACTAGCTTTGTTCTTAGTGATGCTTTCTAAGGCCCACTTGACTTCACATTCCAAGATGTCTGGCTCTAGATTAGTGATCACATCCTCATGATTATCTGGGTCGTGAAGATCTTTTCTGTACAGTTCTTCTGTGTATTCTTGCCACCTCTTCTTAATATCTTCTGCTTCTGTTAGGTCCATACCATTTCTATCCTTTATCGAGCCCATCTTTGCATGAAATGTTCCCTTGGTATCTCCAATTCTCTTGAAGAGATCTCTAGTCTTTCCCATTCTGTTGTTTTCCTCTATCTCTTTGCATTGATTGCTGAAGAAGGCTTTCTTATCTCTTCTTGCTATTCTTTGGAACTCTGCATTCAGATGCTTATATCTTTTCTTTTCTCCTTTGCTTTTCGCCTCTCTTCTTTTCAGTGCTATTTGTAAGGCTTCTCCAGACAGCCATTTTGCTTTTTTGCATTTCTTTTCCATGGGGATGGTCTTGATCCCTGTCTCCTGTACAATGTCACGAACCTCATTCCATAGTTCATCAGGAACTCTGTCTATCAGATCTAGGCCCTTAAATCTATTTCTCACTTCCACTGTATAATCATAAGGGATTTGATTTAGGTCATACCTGAATGGTCTAGCGGTTTTCCCTACTTTCTTCAATTTAAGTCTGAATTTGGAAATAAGGAGTTCATGATCTGAGCCACAGTCAGCTCCTGGTCTTGTTTTTGTTGACTGTATAGAGCTTCTCCATCTTTGGCTGCAAAGAATATAATCAATCTGATTTCGGTGTTGACCATCTGGTGATGTCCATGTGTAGAGTCTTCTCTTGTGTTGCTGGAAGAGGGTGTTTGCTATGACCAGTGCATTTTCTTGGCAAAACTCTATTAGTCTTTGCCCTGCTTCATTCCGCATTCCAAGGCCAAATTTGCCTGTTACTCCAGGTGTTTCTTGACTTCCTACTTTAGCATTCCAGTCCCCTATAATGAAAAGGACATCTTTTTTGGGTGTTAGTTCTACAAGGTCTTGTAGGTCTTCATAAAACCGTTCAACTTCAGCTTCTTCAGCATTACTGGTTGGGGCATAGACTTGGATAACTGTGATATTGAATGGTTTGCCTTGGAAACGAACAGAGATCATTCTGTCGTTTTTGAGATTGCATCCAAGTACTGCATTTCGGACTCTTTTGTTGACCATGATGGCTACTCCATTTCTTCTGAGGGATTCCTGCCCGCAGTAGTAGATATAATGGTCATCTGAGTTAAATTCACCCATTCCAGTCCATTTTAGTTCGCTGATTCCTAGAATGTCGACGTTCACCCTTGCCATCTCTTGTTTGACCACTTCCAATTTGCCTTGATTCATGGACCTGACATTCCAGGTTCCTATGCAATATTGTTCTTTACAGCATCGGATCTTGCTTCTATCACCAGTCACATGCACAACTGGGTATTGTTTTTGCTTTGGCTCCATCCCTTCATTCTTTCTGGAGTTATTTCTCCACTGATCTCCAGTAGCATATTGGGCACCTAACGACCTGGGGAGATTCTCTTTTGATATCCTATCATTTTGCCTTTTCATACTGTTCATGGGGTTCTCAAGGCAAGAATACTGAAGTGGCTTGCCATTCCCTTCTCCAGTGGACCACGTTCTGTCAGACCTCTCCACCATGACCCGCCTGCCTTGGGTTGCCCTGCAGGCATGGCTTGGTTTCATTGAGTTAGACAAGGCCCTGGTCCTAGTGTGATTAGATTGACTAGTTTTCTGTGAGTATGGTTTCAGTGTGTCTGCCCTCTGATGCCCTCTTGCATCACCTACCATCTTACTTGGGTTTCTCTTACCTTGGGCGTGGGTTGTCTCTTCACGGCTGGTCCTTACCTTGGACGAGGGGTATCTCCTTACCGCCGCAGTTCCTGACCTTCAAGGTGGGACAGCTCCTCAGAGGACATCAGGCACCCAGAAAAGCAGCCCATTGTCTTCGAAAGGTGGTAGGAAAAAATATAAAAGACAAAAAAAGAGACAAAAGAGGTAGGGATGGAGCTCCATCCAGGGAAGGGAGTCTTAAAAAGAGAAGTTTCCAAACACCAGGAAACACTCTCACTGCCAAGTTTGTGGCGAGCCTTGGAAGCACAGAGAGCAACATAACAGGGAGGAAAAATAAATAAATAAATAAAACCCACAGATTAGGAGCCCAGTGGTAACTCTCCCAGCGGAAAAGCATCACAGATGCCTGCACCCGCCACTAGCAAGTGAGGGCTGGGCAAGGAGGGGCAGGCTGAATTGCTTAGAGTAAGGATCTGGCCTGAATGCCCCAAGGTCAATCTAAATGAACTAACTTGGGCTAGCAAACCAGACTGTGGGATAGCCACCACACGAAAAGCCCTAAGACACTGCCAGGCCCACGCACAGAACAAAGGACTGAACAGAACTAGCCAGCTGCAGACCATCCCCCTCCGGTGACAGGCAGCCAGAGCCAGAAGGGGGCAATCACAGCCCAGACAGACATTATCTACCAAACTGCAAGCAGGCTTCTTCACTAAGACTTCTTGGGGTTCTGGACAGTCAACATCCGCCTGAGAAGGTGTGCCAGTTGTACACCCAAAAAACCAAGCTGCAGGGATCAGGGAGGCAATAAGTTGCAGCGACTGCACTAACCAAACACCTCGTCACTTGAGCTGCTTGGAACTGGGAAGGGCACAAAACGCAGGCCCAACCTAGTCTGTTCCTCTGAGGACTACCCAAGTGCCTGAACCTGAGTGGCTTAGACCTGGGAGGAGCATGCAGCCCAGGGCTGGCCTCGGATGGTTCCTGGCAGAGCAACCTAGAGCCTGAGCAGTGTGGGCAGGGAAGGCACATGCACTGTGAGCGGGGGCAGGCCCAGTGTGGCTGAGGCACTGAGAGCACACGCCAGTGTTATTTGTTTGCAGAGTCCCTCCCTCCCCACAGCACGACTGAACAAGTGAGCCTAAAAAAAGTGTCCACCACTGCCCCCTTTATGTCAGAGCAGAAATCAGACACTGAAGAGACTAGCAAACAGAAGAAGCTAAAACAGAGGGAACCGCCTTGGAAGTGACAAGTGCAATAGATTAAAACACTGTCGTTAGTACCGACTACATAGGAAAGGGCCTATAGATCTTGAGAAATATAAGCTGGACCAAGGAACTATCCAAAAATGAACTGACCCCACAATACCCACAACACCACCAGAGAAAGTTTTAGATATATTTTTACTATTTTTACGATCATTCTTTTTTTTTAATTTTTAAGTCCTCTATTACTCCTTTAATTTTCACTTTTATAACCTACGATTACTTGGCCAAAAAAAAAAAAAAAAGACTCTATTTTTTAAAAGCAAACTTCATATATATTTTTTAATATAATTTTTGTGACTTTGCTTTTTTTTTCTTTCTTTTCTTTTCTTCTTTTCTTTAATATTGTATTTTTGACATTCCAAACTCTACTCTAGACTTCTAATCTTTGCTTTTTGGTATTTGTTATCAACTTTGTACCTTTAAGAACCCAATCTTCAGTACCCATTTTTACTTGGGAGCGAGATTACTGGCTTGACTGCTCTCTCTCCCTTTGGAATCTCCTTTTTCTCCACCAGGTCGCCTCTGTCTCCACCCTACCCCCTCTCTTCTCTACCCAACTCTGTGAATCTCTGTGTGTTCCAGACGGTGGAGAACACTTAGGGAACTGATTACTGGCTGGATCTGTCTCTCTCCTTTTGATTCCCCCCTTTTATCCTCCTGGCCACCTCTGTCTCCTTCCTCCCTCTTCTCTTCTCTGTATAACTCCATGAACATCTCTGAGTGGTCCAGTTGTGGAGTGCACATAAGGAAGTGATTACTGGCTAGCTTGCTCTCTCCTCTATTGATTCCACCTCATCTCATTCAGGTCACCTCTAACTCCCTCCTCCCTCTTCTCTTCTCCATGTAACTCTGTGAACCTCTCTGGGTGTCCCTCACTGTAGAGAAACTTTTCATCTTTAACCTAGATGTTTTATCAATGGTGCTGTATGAAGGAGAAGTCTTGAGACTACTGTAAATATAAGACTGAAAACCAGAAGCAGGAGGCTTAAGTCCAAACCCTGAGAACACCAGAGAACTCCTGACTCCAGGGAACATTAATTGACAGGAGCTCATCAAACACCTCTATATCTACACTGAAACCAAGCACCACCCAAGGGCCAACAAGTTCCAGAGCAAGACATACCATGCAAATTCTCCAGCAACACAGGAACACAGCCCTGAGCTCTAATATACAGGATGCCAAAATCATTGACATCTCATAACACATTACTGGACACTTCATTGCACTCCAGAGAGAAGAAATCCAGCTCCACCCACCAGTACACCATCACAAGCTTCCCTAACCAAGAAACCTTGACAAGCCACCTGTACAACCCCACCCACGGTGAGGAAACTCCACAATAAAGAGAACTCCACAAACTGCCAGAATACAGAAAGGCCACCCCAAACTCAGCAATATAAATAAGATGAAAAGACAGAGGAATACCCAGCAGGTAAATGAACAGGATAAATGCCCACCCAACTAAACAAAAGAGGAAGAGATAGGGAATCTACCTGATAAAGAATTCCAAATAATGATAGTGAAAATGATCCAAAATCTTGAAATCAAAATGGAATCACAGATAAATATCCTGGAGACAAGGACTGAGAAAATGCAAGAAAGGTTTAACAAGGACCTAGAAGAAATAAAAAAGAGTCAATATATAATGAATAATGCAATAAATGAGATCAAAAAAGCTCTGGAGGCAACAAATAGTGGAATAACAGAGGCAAAAGATAGGATTAGTGAAGTAGAAGACAGAATGGTAGAAATAAATGAATCAGAGGGAAAAAAGAAAAACAAATTAAAAGAAATGAGGACAATCTCAGAGACCTCCAGGACAATATGAAATGCTCCAACATTCGAATTATAGGAGTCCCAGAAGAAGAAGACAAAAAGAAAGACCATAAGAAAATCCTTGAGGAGATAATAGTTGAAAACTTCCCTAAAATGGGGAAGGAAATAATCACCCAAGTCCAAGAATCCCAGAGAGTCCAAAACAGGATAAACCCAAGGCAAAACACCCCAAGACACATATTAATCAAATTAACAAAGATCAAACACAAAGAACAACTATTAAAAGCAGCAAGAGAGAAACAACAAATAACACACAAGAGGATTCCCATAAGGATAACAGATGATCTTTCAATAGAAACGCTTCAGACCAGGAGGGACTGGCAAGACATACTTAAAGTGATGAAAGAAAATAACCTACAGCCCAGATTACTGTACCCAGCAAGGATCTCATTCAAATATGAAGGAGAAATCAAAAGCTTTACAGACAAGCAAAAGCTGAGAGAATTCAGCACCACCAAACCAGCTCTCCAACAAATGCTAAAGGATATTCTCTAGACAGGAAACACAAAAAGGGTGTATAAACTAGAACCCAAAACAATAAAGTAAACGGCAATGGGATCATACTTACCAATAATTACCTTAAACATAAATGGGTTGAATACACAACCAAAAGACAAAGACTGGCTGAATGGATACAAAAACAAGACCCCTATATATGCTGCCTACAAGAAACCCACCTCAAAACAAGGGACACATACAGACTGAAAGTGAAGGGCTGGAAAAAGATATATCACGCAAATAGAGACCAAAAGAAAGCAGGAGTGGCAATACTCATATCCGATAAAATAGACTTTAAAATAAAGGCTGTGAAAAGAGACAAAGATGGCCACTACATAATGATCAAAGGATCAATCCAAGAAGAAGATATAACAATTATAAATATATATGCACCCAACATAGGAGCACCGCAATATGTAAGACAAATGCTAACAAGTATGAAAGGGGAAATTGACAATAACACAATAATAGTGGGAGACTTTAATACCCCACTCACACCTATGGACAGATCAACTAAACAGAAAATTAACAAAGAAACGCAAACTTTAAATGATACAATAGACCAGTTAGACCTAATTGATATCTATAGGACATTTCACCCCAAAACAATGAATTTCACCTTTTTCTCAAGTGCTCACGGAACCTTCTCCAGGATAGATCACATCCTGGGACATAAATCTAACCTTGATAAATTCAAAAAAATCGAAATCATTCCAAGCATCTTTTCTGACCATAATGCATTAAGATTAGATCTCAATTACAGGAGAAAAACTATTAAAAATTCCAACATTTGGAGGCTGAACAATACGCTTCTGAATAACCAACAAATCACAGAAGAAATCAAAAAAGAAATCAAAATGTGCATAGAAATGAATGAAAATGAAAACACAACAACCCAAAACCTGTGGGACACTATAAAAGCAGTGCTAAGAGGAAAGTTCATAGCAATACAGGCATACCTCAGGAAACAAGAAAAAAGTCAAATAAATAACCTAACTCTACACCTAAAGCAACTAGAAAAGGAAGAAATGGAGAACCCCAGAGTTAGTAGAAGGAAAGAAATCTTAAAAATTAGGGCAGAAATAAATGCAAAAGAAACAAAAGAGACCATAGCAAAAATCAACAAAGCCAAAAGCTGGTTTTTTGAAAAGATAAATAAAATTGACAAACCATTAGCCAGACTCATCAAGAAACAAAGGGAGAAAAATCAAATCAATAAAATCAGAAATGAAAATGGAGAGATCACAACAGACAACACAGAAATACAAAGAATCATAAGAGACTACTATCAGCAATTATATGCCAATAAATTGGACAACGTGGAAGAAATGGACAAATTCTTAGAAAAATACAACTTTCCAAAACTGAACCAGGAAGAAATAGAAAATCTTAACAGACCCATCACAAGCACGGAAATTGAAACTGTAATCAGAAATCTTCCAGCAAACAAAAGCCCAGGTCCAGACGGCTTCACAGCTGAATTCTACCAAAAATTTCGAGAAGAGCTAACACCTATCCTACTCAAACTCTTCCAGAAAATTGCAGAGGAAGGTAAACTTCCAAACTCATTCTATGAGGCCACCATCACCCTAATACCAAAACCTGACAAAGATGCCACAAAAAAAGAAAACTACAGGCCAATATCACTGATGAACATAGATGCAAAAATCCTCAACAAAATTCTAGCAATCAGAATCCAACAACACATTAAAAAGATCATACACCATGACCAAGTAGGCTTTATCCCAGGAATGCAAGGATTCTTCAATATTCGCAAATCAATCAATGTAATTCACCACATTAACAAATTGAAAAATAAATGCCATATGATTATCTCAATAGATGCAGAGAAGGCCTTTGATAAAATTCAACATCCATTTATGATAAAAACTCTCCAGAAAGCAGGAATAGAAGGAACATACCTCAACATAATAAAAGCTATATATGACAAACCCACAGCAAACATTATCCTCAATGGTGAAAAATTGAAAGCATTTCCCCTAAAGTCAGGAACAAGACAAGGATGTCCACTTTCACCGCTACTATTCAACATAGTTCTGGAAGTTTTGGCCACAGCAATCAGAGCAGAAAAAGAAATAAAAGGAATCCAAATTGGAAAAGAAGAAGTAAAACTCTCACTGTTTGCAGATGACATGATCCTCTACATAGAAAACCCTAAAGACTCCACCAGAAAATTACTAGAGCTAATCAATGAATATAGTAAAGTTGCAGGATATAAAATCAACACACAGAAATCCCTTGCATTCCTATACACTAATAATGAGAAAGTAGAAAACGAAATTAAGGAAACAATTCCATTCACCATTGCAACGAAAAGAATAAAATACTTAGGAATATATCTACCTAAAGAAACTAAAGACTTATATATAGAAAACTATAAAACACTGATGAAAGAAATCAAAGAGGACACTAATAGATGGAGAAATATACCATGTTCATGGATTGGAAGAATCAATATAGTGAAAATGAATATATTACCCAAAGCAATCTACAGATTCAATGCAATCCCTATCAAGCTACCAGCGGTATTTTTCACAGAACTAGAACAAATAATTTCAAGATTTGTATGGAAATACAAAAAACCTCGAATAGCCAAAGCAATTTTGAGAAAGAAGAATGGAACTGGAGGAATCAACTTACCTGACTTCAGGCTCTACTACAAAGCCACAGTCATCAAGACAGTGTGGTACTGGCACAAAGACAGAAATATAGATCAATGGAACAAAATAGAAAGCCCAGAGATAAATCCACACACATATGGACACCTTATCTTTGACAAAGGAGGCAAGAATATACAATGGAGTAAAGACAATCTCTTTAACAAGTGGTGCTGGGAAAACTGGTCAACCACTTGTAAAAGAATGAAACTAGATCACTTTCTAACACCACACACAAAAATAAACTCAAAATGGATTAAAGATCTAAATGTAAGACCAGAAACTATAAAACTCCTAGAGGAGAACATAGGCAAAACACTCTCCGACATAAATCACAGCAGGATCCTCAATGATCCGCCTCCCAGAATACTGGAAATAAAAGCAAATATAAACAAATGGGATCTAATTAAAATTAAAAGCTTCTGCACAACAAAGGAAACTATAAGCAAGGTGAAAAGACAACCCTCTGAATGGGAGAAAATAATAGCAAATGAAGCAACTGACAAACAACTAATCTCAAAAATATACAAGCAACTTATACAGCTCAATTCCAGAAAAATAAACGACCCAATCAAAAAATGGGCCAAAGAACTAAATAGACATTTCTCCAAAGAAGACATACGGATGGCTAACAAACACATGAAAAGATGCTCAACGTCACTCATTATCAGAGAAATGCAAATCAAGACCACAATGAGATACCACTTCACACCAGTCAGAATGGCTGCGATCCAAAAGTCTGCAAGCAATAAATGCTGGAGAGGGTGTGGAGAAAAGGGAACCCTTTTACACTGTTGGTGGGAATGCAAACTAGTACAGCCACTATGGAGAACAGTGTGGAGATTCCTTAAGAAATTGCAAATAGAACTGCCTTATGACCCAGCAATCCCACTGCTGGGCATACACACCGAGGAAACCAGAATAGAAAGAGACACATGTACCCCAATGTTCATTGCAGCACTGTTTATAATAGCCAGGACATGGAAACAACCTAGATGTCCATCAGCGGATGAATGGATAAGAAAGCTGTGGTATATATACACAATGGAGTATTACTCAGCCATTAAAAAGAATACATTTGAATCAGTTCTAATAAGATGGATGAAACTGGAACCGATTATACAGAGTGAAGTAAGCCAGAAAGAAAAACACCAATACAGTATACTAACACATATATATGGAATTTAGAAAGATGGTAATGAGGACCCTGTATGCAAGACAGCAAAAGAGACACAGATGTGTAGAGCGGAATTTTGGACTCTGAGGGGGAGGGAGAGGAAGAGGGTGGGAATATTTGGGAGAATAGCATTGAAATATGTATACTATCATCTAAGAAACGAATCGCCAGTCTATGTTTGATGCAGGATGCAGGATGCTTGGGGCTGGTGCATGGGGATGATCTGGAGGGATGATGTGGGGTGGGAGGTGGGAGGGGGGTTCATGTTTGGGAGTTCATGTACACCCGTGGTGGATTCATGTCAATGTATGCCAAATCCAATACAGTACTGTAAAGTAAAATAAAATAAAAAATAAAATAAAGCAAAAGACAAACAAATAATTAAAAATATCAGGAAACCCACTGAAGCCCAGAGTTGGTCCCAGTGCCTTGTACCTTGCCCTTGAAGCCAGAACTAAGTCCACACCTGCACCCCCACCCCAAGGCTAAAGAAGTCATGTGGGCTCTGGCACTAAGATTCCAGGAAAGCCTGCCTAACCATTTTCACCGGCAGCTCAGAAGGCAAGTGAGGGGCAAATGAAAGTTGGACAATCCCCATGGGATCCCTCACAGTTCTAGATGCTGTCAGGGCAAAACTGACCTGGATTTATCATAACACTGTTCTCTTAGGATTTGGCTCTTTCTCTCTTTCACAAACACCGAGCAACACACAGACAGAGCTGTCCCCTCCCGGACACCCGTCACGGTCTCCTGATGCAGCCACACACCACACCCCAGGAGCAAAATGGAGGAGAAAAAATTCATGGTGTGTTTCCCTTCAAGGTAAAGGGTCACTCAGGTGCCCAGTGCTTTCTGTTCAGCTGCATGAATCAAAGGATTCCTTCTCACCAGGTTGGACCTGCCAGCAGGAGGAATGAGAGCTTGGTTCTCTCACTGGAGATGCTTCTGCTCCTGAGAAAATATTCCCACCACTTTCCACAAACATTGAAAGCCAGGGTTCTGGAGAAGGGTGGCCTTTGCCAATATTAGCAAGTGTTTCATTGTCCTAGGAATACCTTGCTGACTTTTAAATGAAAACATTTTATTCTAAAAATATACTTCAAACATAACCTCTCAGCTCCGTCACACCAGTCCTATTGATCCCTCTCTCACTGACCATTATGTGATCTGATTTTGTAGCTATTGCTGAATTGGTGGTTTGGGAGTTTCTACAGGGTATGCTGGGACTGTGGACCCTTCTAAGATAGCACAACAGCCAGTCCCCAGTTTACCAAGACATTTAGTTAATTTGCTCCTCTTCGATTTCTAACTGAATGTTGTTTATGTAGCTCCGATTGGAGATTCTAAAGCATCTCAAATGATCATTTTGGACTGTAAAGAAATTTATCATGTGAATTCAATGAGTTCCTTCTTAATTGACATATATTTCCATACTTGGGCTTTGATAAATTTATCTTATAGGCCTTCAAATTAAATTAACTAGAGAATTGATTAGTCATAAAAGAAGAGCAGCACTTTGCTGACAAAGTCCATATAGTCAAAACTATGGTTTTCCAGTAATCATGTATAGATGAGAGTTGGACTGTAAAGAAGACTGAGCACCAAAAAACTGATGCTTTCAAATTGTAGTGCTGGAGATTTTTGAGTCCTTTAGAGAGCAAGGAGACCAAACCAGTCAATCCTAAAGGAAATCAACCTTGAATATTCATTAGAAGGACTGTGGCCTTCCAATACTTTGGCTACCTGATGCAAAGAGCCAACTCGTTGGAAAATACCCTGTTACTGGGAAAGATCGAGGGCAGGAGAAGAAGGGGGTGACAGAGAGTGAGATGGCTGGATGGCATCACCGACTCAATGGACACGAGTTTGAGCAAGCTCCAGGAGATAGTGGAAGACAGAGAAGCCTGGCGTGCTGCAATCCATGGGGTCACAAAGAGTCAGACACAACTTAGCGACTGAACAATAACAACAAGAAAGAGCACATTTGTAATCGAAGGAAAACCTTTTCTTCAATAAAATCACTTTCATCATTGGTGAAAATCACATTCATCATTTCAACACCCAGCCTGTGATTCTGTCTTGGTATAAGGTTCTAGGAACCCAGCAGATCCTCTACTAGCTGAGCCGGTTCCCCTCCCCTGTAGGCAGCACTGACGTGTGGTGACATCGGACAATGTAACTTTCACACTCTTCCGTGAAAATGTTCCTGTTTTACCACCTCACCATTCACCATGACCTTCCACTTCCTGGGCCTCATTTATTTCTCAATTAGGCAGGTGGCGTCTCCTGGTTTTGTAGATAATCCAAGTTTACAGTCTTTCTTTTCTCTTTTCCCCTCTTTCCTTCCGATGTTGATGCTTAACATCTTGTCTCCATGTCTTGTAAGGAGGAGGGCAATTATGGGTGAAAAGAAGAGAAATATAGCAGTTGACCTAAATTCTAAAAATACTCCCACCACTAAAACTCTGTCATTTTAGCCAATTTATTGAAATGCTCTGGGTTTTGATTGACAACGAGAATTAAAAAACAGTTCTTCAACTCAACGTGCTAAACCCTGTCCTGGGAGCTGTCTTGTCTGCTTTCCCGTCTGTGGTAATTCCACTTTCAGTGGATGCTGACCCTTGGTTTGAGACTTACAACGTGCACTGTCATTATACGTGGGCAAAACCAGAACAGTATGTATTTAAAAGACACAAGGCAATAGTGTGATGCAAAAGTGGTAAATAATTTTTAAAGGGGGAATTCCTGAATACATAACTTTCCACTCCTGATTTTCATTGCCATGGACAAGATCATGTAATGAAAATGCAGTGTCAACATCACCTTTTTGACAATTGGATTAAATACTAGTAGACTAGTATTAGTAAATACTAATATCCAATTGGAATTAGACATTCCAATTACAGAACAACAGTTGACTCCAGGGGAGATGTTCACATGTCTGGGGTAAAACTTGTACGTTTTAAAAAATCCATTTCTGAGTCATTTATCCCCTCAATCCACACCTAGAAAACGACCATGAACTCCAATAGTTCAGGCATCAGGATGCTGCTTCCCAACTGGTATGTAATTAAATCATCCTGACTGTTAACCTGATGCAATATCCAAATCACATTTAAAACAACTGCTTGTTCAGAAGTTTTATGTAAATGCTGCTAAAACTGACTAATTACTCATGTTTCTGTTTGTATTTAATTCCTCTGGGAACACACAGAACTGAATTTCTTTCAGTATGATTTCATTTCAAGTCACTGTTTTCCCATTAGAAAAGTCTCAAGAAATTGGTACAGGAATAGACCTCATAGTCCCTAAGAAGAATATTTTTTTTAACTTTGCTGAGACCAGGCAAATGGTATTTTCCATCCCTCAGTAATGTCACTTACACTCTACCTTCAGGCTTTTTCCTGGTGTTTTCTTCCATGAGAATTCTGTCTCTAACAACAGTATTTATAAGTGTGCTAACTCAGAAGCCCTTGCTATTTCTTCCAGTTACAGG
The DNA here is from genome assembly GCA_006410675.1 of Oreotragus oreotragus. NCBI lineage: Eukaryota > Metazoa > Chordata > Mammalia > Artiodactyla > Bovidae > Oreotragus > Oreotragus oreotragus. Next base: position 127,915 of record SJYX01002116.1, read on the forward strand.
GTTTTGGTGGTTGTAAATTATCACCATCAATGTTTTACAAGAAAGAAAAACAAGAAAACACTAAAAAAAAAAAAAAAAAACAGCCCATGTACTTCTGAATATGCATTATGCAATGAAATTTACATTTAGATTCTCAAAAGCAATCTTCATTCTTATTTAAACTCATGTATATATAAGTACCTATACTTATGTATGCATGAATACCCATACATAAAACTCAAAATGTTCACTTAACGCATGCTTTGAAATGTGTTTCTAGCATTAAAAGCTTTAAGGAAGTGGATATGATTTTAAAACAACAGTATTAATCCAAACTACAGGTTAAAAAATAAAAGAATGCCACCTAAACTAGCAAATATTTTTTGTATAGGCCTTCCTATTTAAATATTTACAGAAGCAATGGGAATTAATACATATGACTTGTTTTGTTTTTTTTTTTTTCAGTATGTGCATAGCAGAAAGTCCCTGCAAAGTGAACATAGAACACATTCTTTTTACAGGGAAATACTGAATTTTCTCTGTTGCATGCAGTGACCTTGATAAAGTACTTTTTGGAGGGTCAGAACATCAACCACATTTTCATTTGTCTGACAAAAACACAGATACAAAATAAGTGTTCCACTGACTCAGGAAAATAATAACTGTGAAGTTAACATTTCAATAAGCCAGTGGATCCTATTATAATTAGTATTAATGCCCTACTCATAGCTTCACTGTTTGTGTTAAACTTTCTCTTGCCCCTAAGAGTGGAACTAATTTCACTGACTCTTAAACAAGGAAACATCATTCATTTAAATAAATACTATGTTTGAAACACTCCTTTTCCAGATTAGAAGAAGAAGCTTATGCCAAAAAGTGTTATCCACCATTTGAATATCCTGCTCCCATATTTTTCTATATTTAGATTTTGTGTTTTCACATTTCACAGTTAAATTGCAACTGCAGATTACTGGCTTATGTCTTCAAACTTATAGACACTGATGTTTTAAATAATTAAGTAAAAATATTTTATTTAGAAAGGAAATTTTGAATTCAAACCTGAAAACTTAGTTATGAGCAGGTTATGTTCTCTACCTGTTTTAAACCATACTATGGGGCTTCCTGGTGGCTGAGAGGTTAAAGCGTCTGCCTCCAATGCGGGAGACCTGGGTTCGATCCCTGAGTCGGGAAGATCCCCTGGAGAAGGAAATGGCAACCCACTCCAGTATTCTTGCCTGGAGAATCCCACGGACTGAGGAGCCTGGTGGGTTGCAGTCCACGGGGTCACAAAGATTCAGACACGACTGAGTGACTTTACTTACTTACTTACTTATGATTGTTATCAACTTTAAAAGGTCTACTCCTTTTTTTTCAATATCCATCTGTTTTTAGCTTTCTCAGCCACAATTATGAACAGATGAACTGAAGAAAAGTACCTGTGATTTAGCAAAAGCCTAGAAGTGATTTTTTTTTTTTTTAAGCCAGATAGTTAAGGAACAGAATGTGTGGGCTTTTCCAGAATAAACACAGTTCTTCAGCACAGATTCACTTCAAGTGTGCTTTTAGCTGCCCTGTCTAATCCACTGAAGAAATTCACATTATTGTGCTTCTGTGGGTTTTCCTGAATTAAACTGGCACTTTCTATTATAACATTCTATTTGGGGGGGGGTTATAGTAATTTCACTGGAAAATGTAATTTGATACAGAACTACACAAAATTGCAGCTAGAGGACATCAAGAATAAATTAAAAGGGAATGAAAGTCTTTTTGGCGGCTTTAATTTATAGAAGTTCAAAGATAAAATAGAAAATGTGCTGGACCTGTGACTCTCTTAGAGTGATGGCTGCTATGGTGGGAGCAATTTGCATACCATCAAAGTACCATGGATGCACCTGACTCCCCAGCACCCAGGTCCTTCATCAGACCCCATCAGGCTCTTTCTCACTGGCTTATTTGGAATAAAAAGTGTCCAGGCAAAGTGTCTTCACTAATGCACTTCACTTAGCACTCATTCTTTCAACTAAAAATGCCCTTTCAACAAAGCAGAATTATCTTTATATCTGGAACATCCCCTGATGCAAAGGCCTGAGAACCTCTTGTCCACATAGCTAGCATCAGCTTTGATCTTCTTCTTTAAGACCTGGACATTCCCACCAAGGTTAGAGAGAAGAAAGTGTGGTTTAGAAGATCAATTGGTATCAGAGCCAGCAGAAGCCACCGTCAGATACAGCAGAACACCTGTTACCTAGAAGACACACAAAAGCATTTCTTTAATTGAATTGACAGTTTACGTAAAAATAACTACAAATGGGGGGTTAAATACAGATTCATAAAAAGAACGTTTTCGTACTAGGAAAGTAACAAATGTGGTGAGGCAAGTTTAAACCAAGCCATATGCAGCACAGATGAAGGAATCAGGAATGTTTTGCCAAGAGATTTCATTCAGTGAAATGATGACATAATAGCTTTTATATGCATGAATAATTTCCATGTGGAAAGGAGATTATATATATTTAGGAGGCATAGACAAAAGTTGCAGCATGAGATGAATAGTCATTTTAAGAAGCAGAATTTCAGCTCAATTTGAAACACAAATTTCAAGCTTTGGAAAATCCAGGGAATACTGCCTTGTATTGGGTGGTGCTCTTTCACGGCGATGTGCTGAGAACCAGGATGCATGCACCTTTGTTCTGGTGTTCTTAGGAGACAGAATCACAATGAAACTTTCCCAAAATGGTCCACTGAAATCGCTTCTTTGGACTGTTCATAAGAATGGTATAGAAAAAAAAGTTTCAAGGCCAAATAAGTTTAAGAAACCCTGGGCTATTGTTCATGAGAACTATGAACATCCAGAGGACGGGCATGGGAGACCCACCTCACCTGTTGGTCCATGCTTGGTGTTACTGCAGAGGATCCCACAAGTGCCTCGGGAGAAGGGAAACCACGAGAGATGCTTCTGGGGACTGAGAGGCAAGATTGGACAGCAGGTACCTTGTTTGGTTTTGTTTCCCATCTCTTACATACTGCAGCACAAACACATGTGAGATTGACCAGGTGGGAAATGAGAGACAGGAAGAAAAAGGAGAGAGATAGAAGGAGGAAGGGAAGGGAAGAGAGAAGGAAGGAAAGAATGGGGTTGGAAATTAAAGATAAAAATGGAGAACAGGAGGAGAGACTGGAGGGAGGAGGTGAATTCAACCACACAGTTGTGGCTACAACACATTACTTTTTCCCAGATTTTATTGTGCATTAAAATATGTATCCCCAAAACATACAAAAGAAAACAGAAATGCACAGCTCTAAGAAGCTTGAAGCCTCTCGGAGCCAATCTCTGCCTGTGTTGTAACCCCCTTGGGACTACCAGAGTGGTGGATATGACAATGACCACCACGTGGCCCCACTCCTCAAGCTCAGCCGGGTCTCCAGCACAGGAGAACGCTCTCCTGAAGGAATGATTCTGAGTCCTATTCAGAGCCTGGTGTGAAAGCAAGGTGCTCTCCGGGTGATTCAGGGAAGTGGCACTTTAACAAAGCACTTAAGAATGGTCTCTATTGCAATACGACACGCTTCATGGTTACTTAAGGGAAAAAATCAGTGTTGGAGAAAAACACGCTTGGTTAGGCAGTTACTTTTTCAGCAACCAGTATAATGAGTATCACAAAAGGTTAGAAGTACTGACACCCCAAAACCATTAAATTTCTACACAGACAAAGGATTTGCATAAAACCCATTTGGGGCAAAGTAAGCAGCAGAGTGTTGATGCTGCTCCCTGAGCACAGAGAGGCTGCAGATGAATTGCTTCACTTCACGCAGGAAAACCATCAGGGGACGTGCTTGCGGTTAAAGATGACTTTGAAGAACGAGCAGAATCAACAGTCCTGAATAAAGGGGTCAGCGAGCAGCCCAGACCTGCACTGGGCGACTTCGCTTTCATTAGCAAATGAGTGGAGTCAGATGGGTCCCCATGATGGGTTTATGCACACACTGCCTTGGGGTTTCAGGCAAAGACATTATTTCAAAGGTAAATATCAATTATACGCTAATTTCCCAGCTGGTGCAACTTCCTCCACAGGGAGACAGGCACACTTTGTGCACAGGGGACAGGAAAGGGGGACGTCAGCATCTACACCTCTGCCTCACTCTTTCTAACACAAAGGCCGCCTCATCTTGATGTGTGTCTTTGCAAAAGCTGTGCTTTAAACAAAGAACTCTGTTTCAGTTGTGTCTGGGGTTCCAGATGCTCACACATTATCACTTTATTATCCTAGACTTTCTTACTGGACCTCAGGTGAGCGAGCATTTGCAAATTTTGCATATTAACAATCTACTTGAAATGTAATCTCTATATATTTCATGTAATCTCTAACATTCTAGGTCACAAGATTGCAGGTGGCTTGAAGAGAAAGAAGGAAGAACAGGGGGAAGGTTTCCCAAATTACCTCCAGCACTGGGCGTGACAGTGAACTCAGGAAATGCTGCTTTCACATCTTTATTATGAAGGAAATAAGCTGAAAGACAACAGCCTCATGTTTGATGTAGGCTAAACAGGAAAAGGAGTACATCAAGGCTGTATATTGTCACCCTGCTTATTTAACTTATATGCAGAGTGCATAGGCCTGGCGTGCTGTGATTCATGGAGTCGCAAAGAGTCAGACATGACTGAGCAACTGAACTGAACTGAGAGACGTAAAATTAATTCTTCTTTTAAAATAAAGGCACTAAAGTCTATATTTTAATCTCAGAGGTGTTGAGAGCAGTGCATCAAGATGCCGAGTATCTAGAAAATCAGTGTGGAGTTCCGCTCTTAAGCTGTACTCTGTCATTGGGGGTCCGCACAATTTCAGGGCTTCCCTGGTGGCTAGGATGGCAAAGAATCTGCCTGCAATGCAGGAGACTCGGGTTTGATCCCTGGGTCAGGAAGACCCCCTGGTGAACAGAATGGCAACCCACTCCAGTATTCTTGCCTGGAGAATTCCATGGACAGAGGAGTCTGACAAGCTTCAGTCCACGGCGTGGCAAAGAGTCAGACATAACTTAGAGAATGAACAACAGCAAAAGTTCAGTAGATATATGAAAGCATCCTTTGTCTTCATAATGCTGACAACTGGTGTTGGTACAGGGAGCTCTCTCCCCACTCTGCCTCTGCTCGCCGGCTGTCATCCTCTGACCCTTCCCTCATTTGTGACACCTGCTGCCCATGACTCAGTGTGCAGGAAACGACCAGAGAGTTTAATTCCCACAAAAATTATTGGACAGAGGAAAATATGTGTGGCACCAACAGACCTAATAACGCCTTCCCTGGGAAAGTGAAATCCAACCTCAACATGACGATATTGACAGGGGCTGCTTTAAACAGAGCAAAGCAAACAGCTAAGGCTTTATATTTAAATAACTCTTCGATAACTTCAAAAGATAAGCACAAACTTCTAATTTCAGTGTTGTCACTAATTTTTAAAAACAAATACTTGGCGATAAAAGACATAGATGACAGTCATGTGTGGATGTGAGAGTTGGACTATAAAGAAAGAGCACCGAAGAATTGATGCTTTTGAACTGTGGTGTTGGAGAAGACTCTTGAGAGTCCCTTAGACTGCAAGGAGATCCAACCAGTCCACCCTAAAGGAGATCACTCCTGGATGTTCATTGGACTGACGTTGAAGCTGAAACTCCAATACTTTGGCCACCTGATGCAAAGAGCTGACTCATTGGAAACGTCTGATGCTGGGAAAGATTGAGGGCAGGAGGAGAAGGAGACGACAGAGGATGAGATGGTTGACATCATCGACTCCATGGACATGGGTTTGGGTGGACTTCAGGAGTTGGTGATGGACAGGGAGGCCTGGCATGCTGCAATTCATGGGGTCGCAAAGAGTCAGACATGACCAAGAGACTGAACTGAACTGAACTGAGACAGTCAGATCACATGTAAAGCACCTGTGAGGATGGGGTTTGAAGCCGGAAGACGTCAGGGCTGACTAAGTGTCAATAGTGGAATTTTCTTAGTACCTATAATTCTGAACTGGAAAATGGTAATAATAACATTGCTCAAACCAGAAGATGTGCACGAATTATTACTTTAAACAATACCTAAAAATGCAATTTATAAGCTGCTAGTTAAAAATAAATACTTTTAAAAGCACTATTTTAAATGTGCTATTTTTTGAATTGATACAAATGGGCTTAAAAGAGTTTTTAAAAAACAATCCCACTGCTGGGCATATACACCAAGGAAACCAGAATAGAAAGAGACACATGTACCCCAATGTTCATCACAGCACTGTTTATAATAGCCAGGACATGGAAACAACCTAGATGTCCATCAGCAGATGAATGGATAAGAAAGCTGTGGTACATATACACAGTGGAGTATTACTCAGCCATTAAAAAGAATACATTTGAATCAGTTCTAATGAGATGGATGAAACTGGAACCGATTATACAGAGTGAAGTAAGCCAGAAAGAAAAACACCAATACAGTATACTAACACATATATATGGAATTTAGAAAGATGGTAATGAGGGCCCTTTATGCAAGACAGCAAAAGAGACACAGATGTGTAGAGCGGACTTTTGGACTCTGAGGGAGAGGGAGAGGGTGGGATGATTTGGGAGAATAGCATTGAAATATGTATACTATCATGTAAGAAACGAATCGCCAGTCTATGTTCGATGCAGGATCCAGGATGCTTGGGGCTGGTGTATGGGCTGGTGTATGGTGTATGGGAGATGTCCCAGGTCCTGAGGGGTGGCCAAGATGCCTTCAGGAAGGAGTTACTGCCCAACATCACTGAAGGAGCCCAAGAGTCCCCTCTGTCACCCAGACATCCCCAGAGGGATGATGTGGGGTGGGAGATGGGAGGGGTGTTCATGTTTGGGAGTTCATGTACACCCATGGCAGATTCATGTCAATATATGCCAAAACCAATACAGTACCGTAAAGTAAAATAAAGTAAAAATAAAAATTAAAAAACAAACAAACAAACAAATGAATGTACACTCTGATTACTTCTTGGATCTCCAAAAAGATTTTCTTGTCCATTTCTTTGACCGAGAAGCACTTGCAGGTCACCGCTCTGCTCTTTTTCTTCCTGATTGTACACTCATGGTCCGTCTCTACCCATCACATCTCACACGGCTTCCCACTGAAATGATACCACCTCCCCTGCTTGAATTCCCTTCACGGATGAACCACAGGCAGGAGGATAAGCTGTCGAGAGCAGCAGCAATGAGAGTGCACCAGGGAGATGTCCCAGGTCCTGAGGGGTGGCCAAGATGCCTTCAGGAAGGAGTTACTGCCCGACATCACTGAAGGAGCCCAAGAGTCCCCTCTGTCACCCAGACACCCTCATCTCGACGTAGAGCGTCCACACGACAGGCGTTTCCCATCTGAGCCTGTAAGGTCCGCGTGCCCTTCCATCCTGCTGCCTGGTGCAGGCCCAGCCTGCCTCCCTGAATTCCTTCCTGAGCCCCTGCTTCCACCCAAACATCACCGCCAGGCTCCAGACACAAAACGCCAGCCTATCAAGTAACTCCGTCGCTGAAATCTGTGCATCTGATTCCAGTTTCTCAGGATGAAACTTGAACTCATGATCACAGAACCCAAGACCCTCAGAGATTTAGTCTTGGTCCTGTCTCTGCCCTGGGGTCTCTACCTCCTAGAATTTCTCCCCGCCTCACTTGGACACCTCTCCTAACCATTTTTAAATGTTCCCATGTCTTAACTTAAATATGATTTCCAAACCCTACAATTAGCCCATTTTTCATGTGCTCACAGAACCATGTGGCCATCTAAAGGGTTGACTTTAGAATATTCTCATCACTGGGAAAGAAACGTTATGCCTCTCACTCTAGTCCCCACCCCCTGCCCCATCTCACCATCCTCCTCTCCCCCAGGCCCTAAACAACCCAGAGCCTGCTTCTGTCGTCATGGATCTGCCTGTCCTGTGCATTCCATCAGAATCATAGATTATGTGGACTTTTGCTTCCAGGTCTTTAGTTCAACATAGCATCGCTATCAACCACACAGCATCACACTGGTTCAGTTCAGTTCAGTCGCTCAGTCGTGTCCGACTCTTTGCAACCCCATGAATCGCAGCACACCAAGCTGTGGTGCTGGAGAAGACTCTTGAGAGTCCCTTGAACAGCAAGGAGATCAAACCAGTCAATTCTAAAGGACATCAACCCTGAATGTTCATTGGAAGGACTGATGCTGAAGCTGAAACTCCAGTATTTTGGTCATCTGATGTGCAAATCTGACTCATTGGAAAAGCCCCTGATGCTGGGAAAGATGGAGGGAAGAAGGAAGAAGAGGGCGTCAGAGGATGAGATGGCTGGGCGGCATCACTGGTGCAATGAACGTGAACTTGGGCAAACTTTGGGAGGTGGTGAGCAAAGGAGACGCCTGGTGTGCTGCAGTCCATGGGGTCGCAAAGAGTTGGATATGGCTAGGCGACTGAACAACAGCAATGATAGATTTATTCCTAGTTTTTTAATGGAATAATGGCTGTATCAGTTACATTCCAACCAACAGTGCAAGAAGGTTCCCTTTTCTCCACATCATCTCTAGCATTTATTGTTTGTAGATTTAAAAATGATGGTTATTCACTGGTCATAGCAAACACCCTCTTCCAACAACACAAGAGGCAACTCTATGCTTGGATATCACCAGATGGTCAAGACCAAAATCAGGTTGAAACTGCTCTTTGCAGCCCAAGATGGAGAAGCTCTATACAGTGAGCAAAAATAAGACCTAGAGCTGACTATGACTCAGCTCTTTATTGAAAACTTCAGGCTTAAATTGAGGAAAGTAGGGAAACCACTAGATCATTCAGGTGTGACCTAAATCCATTATGATTATACAGTGGAAATGATGAATAGTTTCAAGGGACTGGATCTGATACACAGAGTGCCTGAAGAACTATGGACAGAGGTTCCTAACACTGTATAGAAGGCAGTGACCAAAATCATCCCAAATCAAAAGAAATTCAAGAAGGCAAAGTGGTTGTCAGAGGATGACTTACAAATAGCTGAGAAAAGAAGAGAAGGGAAAGGCAAAGGAAAAAGGAAAGATATATCCATCTGAATGCAGACTTCCAAAGAATAGCAAGGAGAGATAAGAAAGCCTTCTTAAGTGATCAATGCAAAGAAATAGGAAAACCACAGAATGGCAAAGACTGGAGATCTCCTCAAGAAAATTAGACCATTCCAAGGGAACATTTCATGCACAAATGGGCACAATAAAGGACAGAAACAGTATGGACCTAGCAGAAGCAGACGATATTAGGAAGAGAAGAATTATACACAGAAGAACTGTACAAAAAAGATCTTAATGACCCAAATAACCACAATCGTGTGGTCACTCACATAGAGCCAGACATCCTGGAGTGTGAAGTCAAGTGGGCCTTAGGAAGCATTACTTTGAAGAAAGCTAGTGGAGGTGACGGAATTCCAGCTGAGCTATTTCAAATGCCCAAAGATGATGCTGTGAAAGTGCTGCACTCATTATGCCAGCAAATTTAGAAAACTCAGCAGAGGTCACAGGACTGGAAAAGATCAGTTTTCATTCCAATCCCAAAGAAAGGAAATGCAAGGAATGCTCAGACTACTGCACAATTGCACTCATCTCACACGCTACTAAAATAATGCTCAAAATTCTCCAAGCTAGGCTTCAGCAATACGTGAACCGTGAACTTCCAGATGTTCAAGCTGGTTTTAGAAAAGGCAGAGGAACCACAGATCAAATTGACAACATCTGCTGGATCATCAAAAAAGCAAGAGAGTTCCAGAAAAACATTTATTTCTGCTTTATTGATGATGCCAAAGCCTTTGACTGTGTGGATCACAATAAACTGTGGAAAATTC
>SJYX01002116.1:143158-167513 GCA_006410675.1 Oreotragus oreotragus
GCTTTAGAACAGGCAGAGGAACCAGAGATCAAATTGCCAACATCTGCTGGATCATGGAAAAAGCAAGAGAGTTCCAGAAAAATATCTATTTCTGCTTTATTGACTATGCCAAAGCCTTTGACTGTGTGGATCACACTGGTATCAGCCTGCATTCCTGCTCACAGCTGAATGACATTCCATTGCATGAAAGCGTCACAGTTTGTTCATCAGTAGCAGGACATTTTAACAGTTTCCACCTTTTTGGCTACGATGGGAAATATCGCTGCTATAAACACATACATTCACATCTTTGTGTGAACATATGTTTCCACATCTCACCTATGTACCTGGGATTAGAATTTCTGGGTCATATGGTAACTTCACGATTAATCATTTGAGGAATTGTCAGACTATTTTTTATTTTTAAGGACTAGGTATCATTCTAAACTCCCACTTCCAGTGTATGAAGGTGGAGAGATGACTCTTGAAGACTGACCTTTATTCTGGGGGATCCTTAGTGTCAGCCGTAAGCTTTTGTTTCACGTTATCCCAACAGAGAGTACAATTTTTAATATAAGGTAATGCTGAAATACAGACAAGCCCATTCAATTATTGAGAGCAGGAATATTACAGGTAAAACCTGGAAGACTCAGGCATAAAAGACCTGGAGAAACAGCAGCAAAACAGAAACCATAAAGGTGCTAAATAAGAAAGAACTTTATGACAGGAGACAAAGTTGTTTTTTTTACTACACGTGTTTTTTCTGAGAAATAAATCAATTGGAAATGCTCTAAAATAAATGTTTGAGAAGATATTTGAGTGCCCGACACCTAACCGAGCCTGACAGGAGTGTGAGTTTCCACTGCAGTGTCATGAGAATCACTTCGCTCTCTGGCAGAGCTTTGGGAAGAGGTGAGAGCATGGTCTTCTCATTTTTTCCCATCTGGGATGCTCTGCGGGTGACATAGCGAGTTCGTATTTGTGTTTCATATCTTAATCTTCTTTTTGCCCCTTTGACACTGTCATTTACCGAGCTATGTTTCAACACCAACGTTTCCTGAAGTGTGTGGTGGTTATAAAAACTCCCCATGTAGCAATAACGGAGACCTGAGCAGAGGGTCTGCTGCTCAGGGTCCCAGGGTACCATTAGGGGACAAGAGGACCCAGCCTCAAGAAACCCCGGACCCTCAGCCTCCAGTTGTGAAGAGGCAGTCTCTCTGGTGACCCATTGGTGTTTTTCAATGTATTAAGAGATTACAGCTGCTCATTCAGAGGATGCCTCTTGTTCCAAACCTCACACACTAGTCTGACTTTCTAAGTGTGACCCCACCCTTGCTCCGTAGGAAAAGCGTCACACCAGTGTGAGAGCGAGGTGGTCCCTGCACAGTGGGCACCTGAACTGGAGGGCACCTTCTGAACCCCGCCTGCCTGTCCTCAGCCCCTCTGGGTGCCTGTCCTCAGCCCCTCTGAGTGGACCTTGCCTTGTCTGACCACAGTGAACACAGGAAATGGAGGCACAGAGGCTGTGGCTCAGACCAGCTCACAAACTAAACGTGCACAAAACTGACATTTAATGAGGGAGTCCTGAGAGCCTCTTATATCCCAGCATTGTTACGGGTGCTGAGGATACAGAAGTCACAGAACACGAGATGTCTTGTCTTCCATGACAGCAAGTAAAGAGGACACCAGATATCCACAGACATAAACAAGTGGAAAAAAGCTGTGTCGTTGGCTGTGCCATGCAGAGGACTGGGCAGTGCATGACAGACTCCTGCCTCAGTCCCAGAGACGTCCAGGAGTATGGAAGCTCCAACTGAGACTGAATGTGGCATTTCTAGCAGAGGGGATGTAGGTGCTGGTGTTAACCAGGCATGCCTGGGTAGCTTCTCTAGCTTGAGTCTCCTCATCTGTGAAAGTGAGGGCTGTCTGTGTGTGTGTGCTGGTCACTCAGTCGTGTCAGACTCTTTGCAGCCCCATGGACTGCAGCCCACCAGGCTCCTCTGTCCATGGGATTCTCTAGGCAAGAGTACTGGAGTGGGTTGCCGTTTTCAGATCTTCCCAACCCATGGATGAGTGTCCTCATCTGTGAAGGTGAGATAATAACAGCATTAGCTCATGGGCTTCTCATGAGGAAAAGAGTTATTACAAAATGCATCTGCCACAGTAGCACCCATAAAAGGAGGCATCGCTGGAATTAACCATCGCTGTTTTGCAGTGGTTGTTACTACGAGCTTTCACGTTCAGTTCCAAGAAGGAAGATGCCAAGAAGAAAAGTTAGTGATGTGGGTTCACAAATAGAGACTCAATTCACACAGATTTTCACACAGGAGTAAGGAAGATTGTGTGGTGATTCAAAGTAACCTGGGAAGTTAACACACATGTCCATCTCCTTAGAGTCTTAGAATTACTCAACTCATAAAACCTTCCCTCACTTCTCCTAAGGTCACTTGCTCCTACATACCATTACACTGGTACATACATTTTTAATTATGTTGTGGCTGAAATCAGAAAGCAGCCCCAGACTATCACAAATTGGACTTCATGTAAATTCACTGACTTAGTAAACATTGTACCTTGATCTTAGAGAATACTTACAACTTTCAAAAAATCACCCAATTACACTCTATAAAGCCTTGAACAAAACATAAACTTTGATTTGTTAAGACATCTTCTCAGAGGCAGCCAACGTCCATTACCTTCAGTTTTATGCAATATTCTCCATCCTGGTGCTTCAAATCCCAATTTTCTTAATTCTTTAAAAAAAAAAAAAAAAGACACCCTCTTCAGTTTTGCACTTTCACCCCCTTATCAACACTTCCCCATCCGGTCTTGTTTAGACAGTACTTCTTGGTGTAAATACTCTTCAGTTGAAGAATTCTAGAGCACCACTGCTGTTTAGGATTTCCCTGGTTCAGACATCTAAATAAAAGCACTCTGAGATAATCTTTTTAAACTTGAGGATTAAAAAAAAGAAATCAATTTTTAGCAATAATTGACTCCACAGTGTGATAAAAAAAATCATATTAAAATAAACACACATTTATAGATATGCACAATGACATTCCGCTTACTAGAACACTGCTAAGGACATCGAGCCTAACTCAAATCTCACTTGCCTGACTGCACACCGTGAAGAGAACAGCAGTGATGATTCGTTTCAGACAGAATAATCACGAAGTAATCCTAGACCTACCCATGTTCTGGAGGTTGGAGCAGCTGACTGGACTTGACCCAAATTGAAGTCCTTCCCTTGGGAGTTGAAATTAAAGTGAAGAGATTCCAGACACAGCTTGAACTGAATTCTTAACAGAGATGTGACAAATGGGAGTGATGACAGGACCAAGCACCGCCTGGTCAGCCGTGCGGTAGACAGAGCAGCCGCCGGAGACATGGACAGGGGACAGGGGACCCTGGACAGCACAGGGGTCATAGCCACTGTCCTGTAGCGACTTGTGACGGAGCGTAATCTGCAGAAATGTTGAGTCACTGTGCGGCATGCCTGAAACTAATAAATATTGTAAATCAACTATACTTCAATAAATAAAACTAAAACACATTTTATTGCTGAAAATTCCAGCCAAGAGAAAAAAAAAAAAAAGTGGAGAAATGGAGAGAACACACCTGGGCCCTTGGCTCATAATTTCCAATTCTAGCTTTTTCCTACAACCTGGCTGCATTTTCTCAGACATCCAGTATTTCTCTAACTAAATCCCTGGTTTTGATTTTTTTCAAATCAGTTTTTGTTTTTTATTTTGAGAGGGTTCAGATCATGACATTTAGCCAGACTAAGATTAATTCTGCTAATAAGAATGGTTTAGGATTAAAACTCGGGCAACAATTTGACAGTGTGATTGGAGACTGTGGACTAAGATAGAGAACAATATTCTCAGGTGAGAATAAAGGATAAAAAATGCAGAGATGGGAAAGACTAGGTGTTTGGAGAGCAGTGACCATCTTGAGATGAAAGGTATATTGGGCAGAATGGGACAGAATGAGAGAAAAGTCAGACGAAGATGAGGTCAAATAACACAAGAACTTAAATGCATTAGTAAAATGTTAAATTTCTATTCTGTTATCCGTGGTGTTAAACAACTTTTGTGATTATGGCTAGGGAAAGTGTTCCCTTCCAAAATTCTGCACAAATTATTTACTTTTATATTCCGCTCCCTTTTCTCCCTGTACTTTTTTAAAATTCCATTTCCATGATGTGGATCGTGGCAACCTGAACATAATTGAGAACTACTCTAGGATGTGGCTCTTACAACCATAATCCCACCTTCATTTTTTTGTGTGATACAAGGGATCCATTTAATAATAACAGGATTCTTTCAGGTATTCTCCTTTCTTTACCCTATTTTACAGTGACAAACTGCCTCTCAGAACATAGCAGTGATTGTTCAAGACCTCTCAGCAGGGAGGTTTAGGGCCTAGAGACAAAATCAAGTGTAGCCCCCATCAGTGGTTACTGGACAAGCTCCTTAGAGGAGCGAGGACTTGATTTCAGCCCAGAGGAAAAAGATGGTTAGAGGCTCTGAGAGGAGGCAGAGGTGGGGCTGGAGCAGGCAGGCAGTCCTGAGCCCCACCGTCCAGTTGTCACAGCTAGGGGGTCTATCTGAGTCTGGGGCCCTCACCATTTAGGGGACCCTCTTCTCTCATCCACATGATGGAGTGCTTGAAGGGGTAAAGGACGTAGTGAAAGGAAAGCATCCGTGCCCCAAATCTGCTCTGCAGGGTAACCCGATCAAGTCCACTGGGCAATGGAATCTGCTTGTTGTGGAGAAGCCTGGGCAATCCTTGGGGCATGAGGACAGGGAGGGTGACCCAGGGAGGCCCTGCCAGGACCTGCTAAGGGGCTCCCTGTACTGAGCCCCACTTGCCTTTTACAAGGTGACTCTTCACCCGTAACTGTCCTCCAGTGACTTCATTTGTGCTTTTTAGGTCTTCTCCTAAGTCAGATGGTCGTGAGCCCTTAGATCCTGCTCAAGTGTGTCCATTACCCTCCTGAATGGGAAGCAAAGTAGCCTGAGCTTGGTTCTGGAGTCTCAGGTGCTAACAGGTGTAGTACTGGAGACCAGTGGGCATGAGGCCCATGGAATCTGAATCCTGGCATCACCACCATTAACACTCACTTGTTCAGCAGTCTGGCTACGTATTCTGTGAAGACTGAAGGTGCATGGCCAGAAAGCAATCAGTCCCCAGGTGGTTTCTGAGCATCTTCTGTAAGGTCATCATGTGACCTGCAGTCTAACTGCGCAGGGGTGTGTGTGCTCTGCAAAGACGAGATCGGAATACCCAGTGCCACTTAGCCTAGCTGGAAAATTCCCATGTATCTTCCACTTGAAAAGGAAAAACAACACTCTGCCACTCATAGTTCTTCAGTTTTCTCCTAATGTTCTGGAAACAGCTTTGATGCTTCCCCTAACTCTACCCTCTCTCCAGGGTAAAGGTTAGTACAGAAGCCGTGAGGCTCCTTCACTCATCTCAGGCCCCATTTCTAACACAAATAATACCTGTTTATTGTTCTCACAGGTTCTGATCAGGACCAACATTTGCAGTATTTCCTCTACTAGATATTCTCTGGAACTGAAACTAGCTGCTGTCTGTGCTATATTTTCACACACGGTGGTCTGAGCACAGGACAAGTTTTATTTGTTCAACTTTGTCTCCAAAATAGCCTTGATACAAACGCTCTCTGCCACTCCTCTGGGCTGCATTAACTCCTGGGATGTGAAGAGCATCTGATGAACTCTCAAAGCAAGACTGTAACTTTCTACAAAGGGCATAAAGAACATGAACATTTGCCCACCAATAGGAAATATACTGTCAAGAAGCCCCAGCAAATGACTTAATACTGTAGCACAGATTCTTTTTATAAGCTTATTAAGCAATTAGATTTTGCTATCATAGTCTATAGGGATTCCCTGGTGGCTCAGACAGTAAAGCATCTGCCTGCAATGTGGGAGACCTGGGTTTGATGAGATACACAATTCATCTTTAGAGGTGAATATGCTCTAAAAGATGTAAATTCAAGAAATCAGCCTCAGTGATATTATCTTTTGGTTTTAGTCTGCCCCTTGTATCTCATCTACTGCTTGGTTAAAATATTGGTCTGGTATGTTTTAAGGTCTCACCCCAGTTTGTACTAGGGATGGAAGGCTGCAGGCGGCAGTGCAGACGCAGTGCATCTTGATCCACCGCAGTTCAGCTGCTGGACATCGTGGCTTTTCTAGAGTGAGTTAACCTGGCGACCAAGGTCACTTGGTGATGAGCTCACTTCACATCCTTCCTTCCACCGTGAGGATGGTGGCCACTCACCACAGTTCATGAGAAAGCAGAGGGGCCTGGGCCTCTGGTATCTCTGGGTCCTCCCGGTCTGCTTTGACGGGCAAATACAGTAACCCAGCCTGGAAAGTGTGCTTTCCCTGGAGGGATGGGGGTCCAGCTCAGCAGGAAGGAAAATCCTGGGGTGGAGGCAGGGGCTGCCCCAGGCTGAAAGGAAGGAAGCTCCTGAACTCTCTGACCAGAAATCCTGGGCAGGCCCCACCCTGGAGAGAGTGTACCTAACGTGAGAAGCAGGTGGACCCGAGAGCCTGGAGGAGAGACTGAGACAGAGCTGCCAAGGTCTGTCCATTCCTGGCTGTGCCTGCAAGCCCACTGGCTCTGATCCTACACAGCCTTCCCTGGAGAATCAGCCCCTGCTAGAGGAGCCCACCCACCCCAAAACCTGGGCATGTACATCAGACCCCCCACACACCGCGGGTTCTACCACGGGTGATGCTGTGGGACCAAGTCTGACCCACTCTCCTCAAGGCAGAATCATCATGTTACTCACGTCCCATCATGTATAGTATTCACCCAACTCCCCCCGACTTGGTCAACCGGACCCAGAAAAGGCGGGCTCTGCTGAAGACACGTCGCACTGGGGCCACTGCTCTTCTCCATCCTGTGTCCAGACCCCCTGACACATCCTGCGTCTAGACAGCTCGACGTTAATACTGGCTCTGAGGGAATTTAGTTTGATCATTTTCACTCCTACAGAGAATCCTGTAAGATGTATTTATGTGTCACTGAGGGTGCTTTTAGGGTTGTGGGTTTAGTTTGGGGAGTGGACAAGTCTAAATCACATGCCCAGTAAATTCACTTTAGGTATAATCTCTGATGACTGAGAAAGCATTCAGTATTGAACAGGATAATGAGAAACATTTGATGACTGAGGCAATTATTTGGTCTTTTAAAGTTGATTTTTATAGAGGATATGTTAGCTCAGCTATAACATATTTAGTTAACCTTTACATTTTTCACATTTTTTTCTTTTTATAACTGTTTTTTCTGACCTCCCTGCTAATCACACATCCTCCACACAGAAGCATGAATGAATCGTCAAATGGGACCCTTTTCTCTCTATGCTGAGAGCTCTGGAGGCGCTTTACTGGCAGCTAGTTCCATCCATTTCTTATGTGTTTTAGGTGTTGAAATAAATTGCCTTCTTTGGCTATCAGGCAATCCACCATCGAACAGCAGAACCCGGCTTGCAGCTTTCTTGGAATTCTTCCCAGAATCTAACCAGAGTGTCCTCAATCATAACTGATTGGAGGTTGGAAAAGGGCAGGTGGAATTCACATACTGACAGTGTGTTATCAGAAGATGCAGCCACCTTTAAAAACCACATGAAGGCCCAGATTATTTTATGGGTTTACTCGATTGCAAGTGGCCAAATGTGATTGCCTGTGAGAGCCGATGGGTGGGAGATGGAGGAAAAGGAAAAGGTCAAAGAGCTACCCAGACACTGGCCATACACTCAGCTCACACAGCCTGAACATTTCATCCTCACAGCACTTCATGGATGAGAATTACTTATTCCATTTTACAAAGTGGGAATCTAATTCAGAACTATTGATACAGAGTAATTTGAATGTGGTTACCTAGTAGCTGAGCCAGAACTCAGGAGAAGGAAAGTTGAAACATCTGTTCTTTCCATTAAACCCTTGCCTCTGTTGAAATCCAAGTAACCTGAAATTCTGTAATTTTGCCACCATTTAATGTGACGTTCACTCCTTAAGATAAGCTTCCTCGATAAAAGCATTGTTTGTGCACTTACATAAACAGTGAGCACTTATAATGCCTGGGATTCTGGGAAATATGCTGAGAAACATATGAACAATGAATCTTAAATTGGAACTCCCTTCTCAAATTTCAGCGTCTCCCAAACTAAAAGAGAGAAGGCCTTTGCCTGGGGAACGGACAAAAGGCATGACCATTGTCCCTCTGGGTTTGTGGGACATTGATTCCAGGACTTCAACAGACACCAGGAACCACAGACACTTGAGCCCCTTGTATAAAATGGCAGAGTCAAGTGGATACACCACCCTTGGTGCCCAAAAGGGCTCTGCATCCACGGAGCAGACAGGAGCTCCAAAGAGGACAGCTGTTACCCCATCACTGGATGGTCACTTGACATGTGCAAAAATATGTTACTTCCAAGTTCAACAAACTTTTGCATACCATAGTGTTTATAAGATTTCAAATGTGGAAGCCATGACTTAAATCCCAGGCTGACCTGTGACAGCTGCCTATGAGGTCTTGCCCAGTGTTAGTTCTCGAAACCACCATCTATTCACCAGCAAAGTGAGCACTTTCTTTTGTTGTGGATCTTCAATGAGGTCTGAATAAAATAAAACACTTGAGGAGACCGTCGGCACATAAGTGTTCAATAAATAATCATGCAGTGAATATTTAGTATCTCAATAAGATACTAGTCCCTTCTGATATAGAAATAGCAGAAAGAATTGAAAAATGAGTATTGTGTCCTTCCACTGGCCCTCTTCTCCCCTCCCCCAACCAACGGTGAGGAGAGATGTCAGGAAAACAGGCTTTGAAATGCAAATTCTGCAACTTCCCTTCCACATGCCACCTTCAGAGTGAAGAACTCCTGTTTCAGAAAGAATTGAATTGTCCTAAAGGTAAAACGTTTAGAATTAGAGGGAAAAGAGGGAGCGGGGTGTGTAGCTAGTTGAGGCAACTTCTTCAAATAATGTGAAGTGATGAAAGCTGACATTTTCATCCGAGTCTACTTGCTGCACACTTTGTGAATGCACAGCAGATGCAATACCCTCAAAAGGGACTTCCTGTAGATTAATTTCAAACACTCAGAAACCTGGGATCTGCCCTAGAAAACACCTTCTGTCCACAGTTGGCCCAGGAGCAGACAGCCACCACCTCCAAGCCTATACCATCCATGTTGACCACCCCTGGACCAAAGCTCCTGAATGTTTAGAGGAGGTCTGGTCTTTTTCAGATGACCATGAGGAGCTGAGCAAGAAGGCAGCATTCCAAATTAAATGATGACACAGAATTCCCGACCAGATCGACAGTATGGGGAGCTCAGAGCACATCGTGTTAGAGAGAGATTAAAGGTGAAGGACTTTACCCGTTAGAATAGGAACTAAAGCTCATGTGGGCTGGAGCAGTTTTTTCCTTGCTATCTCCACCACCCCCACCCCCCCGCACCTTCAGACCCCCAGGGACCTCGTGCAACCTCAATTATAAGGACAAATTCATTCCCATCAAGTGGTACCCAACTCTAAAGAGATCATTCTATGCTCTCTTGCAAACTGTGTTTTACTATATTTTAAAATGAAACATAGAAACAAATGGGCCCTTTTTACATGGCTCTTGCAAACATGAGACTCTACAGTTGGCAGACTCGTACAGTTTTTAGCAACGAAGCCAAGTTTTTCCAAATAAATTCAATGATTTGAGGTAGAAAAGGGAAGTTAGCAGACCACGTAAAGATAGTTTCCAGGAAAACTCCTGGTGAGAAGAAGGTGATGAGGCAGAACCCACAGACACTGCCTGCAAGCTGAGGGGAGGCTTGGACTGCTTTATCAGCCTTGAGAACAAACTTGGGGGCCGGTGCAGCCTCAGGTCTGGAGGGTCAGTGCCATGAGTGCCAATGGACGCAAAATGCAATCGCTCTCTTTAAGGAGCTGACATCAGCTGGAGTAGATACAAAGAGAACGTGTGTGTGTGTGTGTGTGTGTGTGTGCACAGTTGCTCAGTCATATCTGACTCTTTGCCACCCCATGGACTGGAGCCCACCATACTCCTCTGTCCATGGAATTTCTAAGACAGAATACTGGAGTGGGTTGCCATTTCCTTCTCCAGGGGATCTTCCTAACCCAGGGATCAAATCTGAGTCTCCTGCATTGGCAGGCAGATGCTTACCACTGAGCCACCTAGGAAGCCTTAAAAAGAGAACAAAATAATCTCAAAAGAAAGATGTACAGATGAAGTCTGCACATGGGGAGTATCACTGGTGTCTGTCCTAGAGAAGGCGCCTGCAGTTTTAAGGATAACTAGGTCTTACCCTGAAAGTATGTTGTGGGGCAGGGGGCGGGGAGGGGTGTATGTGGCTGGGCTGCAGTGGGAGCAAACCAGCCAGGAGACACTGACGTTGTAACAATCCCTTGTTAAAGTAACAAATGGCATTGCAGAACGCCTGTGTTTGCCTGGTGTGGCCTTAAGTCCTGTCCTTTAACTATGAATAACAGTGTTTAGAGTGACAGCACCTTGTATCACCCATTTGAGAGGAAAGGAGATGCTATTTCATAATTATGCTGAAACAACAGGTATCAGCCATGACTTTCAAGGAAAAATAGAGTAAACATTTATCATTTTTAATAGGTTTTTTTAAAATGAGATACAGAAGATTGTCATTTGTCCAAAGGGGGAGATTTTAGGAGCAGAGCACTAGGGCCAGGTAACTGGGGAGAAGGGCAAGACTGTACAAGAAAGGTTGAGAACAGGTCAGAGGCAGCTCAGAAGTAAAACAGACAGATATGGTGACTGGCTGAGTGTCACAGGTAAAGAAGTCCAGTGAATTCTGGCCTTGGTAGACAGTGGGCAGGGACCAACTAGCCCAGGTGGGACCACCGAGAAACAATAGCTCCAGTGAGAAATGCTGAGTTCCAGGCAGCCTTGGTCAGATGAGTCTGCAGTGAAAAAAAAAAAAAAAGGAAAATATGGCCAGCAGTGTTGGTATGTTATGTGTACTTTAACATAACATTTAACATAACATTTCTCCACTTTAAGTTCAGTGGAGAAATTAAGAACATGAGGAGAAATTAAGAGATGAGGGGAAAAAACCTAGACGCACATTGGAGCTGGCTGAATCAAGTATGCTGATAGCCATATTGTTTAAGGACCCAGAAAAGAGAAACAAAATGGTTCGCCTTATGCGTCACCACCCAGATTAATCCCCGAGCTCCATGGGGTTTACTCTCTTCATAAATTAAAAGCTCTACCTTTTAACTGGATTCGAAGAAAACATTTTTAGGACATGATTTGGAACATCGTTGATGCAAGACGTAATTGGAAACAAGCGATAAAAGTATTGATTCCCAATTACCGGTTAATAGTAGCTTTAACTTTTTCACTCAAAAAGAGCCTGGATTTGAAAAATCAATGTTCAACCATTTCACGTTTGCAGTGTTTCTTCCTTCCTGGCAAAAGTCCCAATAAGCATGTCTTCCATTCATTGCTTCTAAACTTTGACACTTACCTGAATTTTATTACAAAGACAGCCGTTTTCCTTTCTCAGCTCTTTTATAGACAACGTGTGAATTTTCTCAGTTTTCAGTAGAGCCAGCAAAGTAACAACCGCAAACAAAGAAGCATCTGCAGATGCTTCTTACTCAAGGGTTCTTTTTTTTTTTTTTTTGGTCCAAAGGATTTTAAGAGTAATGTATTGTTTTCTCCTCACAGTTATTTCCTGTGGTCCTTTCCCCAAGTTGACTGTTAATTTCATTTTCAGAGTGTTCGTTACCTGTGTGTAAAAATACAGTTGATAGTTGCGTGACGTTGTGGTTATGATCTGAACGTACAAATACATCAGAAGAAACGGCACTAGATCCACACGGTCCTGGCACCCGTGCTCCTAGTCTTCCATGGAGTGGCTTATCCAGGCACTCACTCAAGCTGGTTGACCACTGGATCTGATAATATCCTGTTCGTGACGGACAGCTCTAACTGTGCTTCCCCTGGGTCCACCCCAGTCTTGTCTGTCTCTACTCATCTCAGAAACATGGTGGCAGCAGCGACTTTTAACAAAGCTCCAGAATGCCAGTTGATTGCTCTATAGGAGACTTATGAAGCAGTGTTGTCCATCACAGATGAGTTTCCAGATTTACCTTATCACATTTAAGAGAATAACACCATTTTGATCTATGAGACTTTGTCAAAGGATATAAACATATGATTTGAATTTTGCTTTTCTTTTGTGAAATCGTTCTCGACTGTAGCTTATTTAGACAATGTTACCATCTTTTAAAGAGGTACAGAGACTGTTACAGAGCTGTACTATACATACGGTAGTGAAAGTGTGTCATTAAGTACTAAGGCTCAAGATGATAACCGTGGTAACACTTCAGCGTGCATGCTAAGTTGCTTGAGTCATGTCTGACTCTCTGTGACCCCAGGGACTGTAGCCCACCAGGCTCCACTGTCCATGGGATTCTCCAGGCAAGAATACTGGAGTAGTTTGCCATGTCCTTCTCCAGGGGATCTTCCTGACCCAGGGACTGAATCCATGTCTCTTCTGTCTCCTGAATAAGCAGCGTGGTTCTTTACCACTAGCGCCACCTGGGAATCTCAACACTTGAGCAGCTGAGGTCAAAAGACATTTCATAACAGTCAGCTTTGCTGGTTCCTTCAATTTTCTCTCTCTAAACTCAACATATAACATTAAGGATTCCTGAGTCTAACCCTGAGTCTGCTGAATCCGAGTCTCTGTTCTGGGATCCAGAAATATCCTCTATTAATACGCCGTCTTCGTGTTTCTTAAATACTTTAAAATTTGCCTGCTCAGTCTCTGACTTTGCATCTAAAGTCACGACAAGGTAGTTACTCAAAGGCTCAACTCCAATTCAAATCTACTCTAGAATTAACTTGAAACTTGTAGGTTGACTCCTTCATATCTCTTCTTAGTTAATTCCTACCTTAGGAAGGATTTCATTCGCTAGGTCCGTTCTTTCCNTAAAGTCACGACAAGGTAGTTACTCAAAGGCTCAACTCCAATTCAAATCTACTCTAGAATTAACTTGAAACTTGTAGGTTGACTCCTTCATATCTCTTCTTAGTTAATTCCTACCTTAGGAAGGATTTCATTCGCTAGGTCCGTTCTTTCCCTATACCTTCTGCCCCATGTGTGGTCAATGCTTTGACTCCTAACACATCCACTCCTTTGGGGCTACGAGCCTTCTTCCCAGCCTCTTTCTTCATCCTAACTCTTCCCAGAGAGAGGGTCCCCCATGTTTTGCCTCCCATGTACTACTCTAGGTCACCCCAGAGGAAGCTAAGAATGAAAGAGACAGTGGAGAGTCTAAAGGCAGCTCTGGCTTTTACCACCTGGTGAAAGTGGACCAGAGAAGTCCGTGGACTGGTGCGCCATCTCACTGAAAGATACTAGAACCAGCTCCAGCCACATGCTCTGGCCCTTCCATCCATAATAAAACACTTGTATTACACACTCTTGTGCCATCAACTGTACTTAACAATTCGTGTGCATTTGATGGCTTCACTTTTTCAGCACTTCTCCAACCTAGATGGTTGAGTCTGCTATTATTCTTGGCAATAAAAACTCTAGATATCAAAGCAGTTTTTGGCTTGAGGTTATTCTGCAATTTTAAAAATACTGAAAAACAGCTGAAGGAGGGCACTTGATCAATGCTTTCATGAAATATTTGGAGTTTTAGCTCACAAACAAGTCTGAGTAAACAGCAAAACTGAAATAAAACTCCAAAGACTGTTAAGTGTTAGCGCCAAACAAATGCCCCCAGGAATGGTGCCAGTGGTATGTGTTTATGTTTTAAATAAACAATTTTAACTAGATGATTATGTTTCAATAAATTATACAAATATAATAACATGTGAAAGCTCCAGGAAGCCACCTTCATATTACACCTTAAGTAAATGGTGCGCTGTTGTGGGTAATGGGTGATAGTGAAGAAATATATAATTAATAAAGTGTTTATTTGTAAACTGTCTGGAAAAGTTCAAACAAGCCAGTTAACACAAAATGTTTCCATCACAGTAAAATAAAGAAAATGACCATCTCAGGGCCTCCTCTCCCTCGATTCTGGAGGTTGAATCTGGGCAGTGGTATCATCAGCCCTTTTGTCTTCCAGACGCGGGGTGGGGGAGGGGCAGGCGGGAGGATAACTAGAGATGGGAAGAAATGAAAATGACAGAGAAGGTGGGCTGGCTCCTGACACAGGGAAGATTCTGAACTCTTTTAACTTCTACCAGGTCTTTGTGACATTACAGATGCTCCCCAAGCAGAGGTGCTTTAATTAGTTGACAAAGCAAAGCTTTAGGTCTTGCTTCTCATTCAGTCCAGTGGTTTGGGCCCTTGTCTGGAAACAAGAAAAGAGTAGCAAGAGCTGAACCAAATGATAATATTTTTCATGTATTTTTTTAGGTGGAAGAAGAGCTGCTTTATAAAGCTGTGAGTTTCAGGTGTACAGCAGACTGATTTTTCAGATTGTTTTCCATTATAGGTTATTACAAGAAATGGAACGCAGTTCCCTGTGTTGCACATAGGTCTCTGCGTTTATTTTGCATACAGTGTTGAGCATGTGTCGATCCCAAACTCCTGCTTTATCCCCCCACCTGCCATTTTGAGTCCAAAGGCCTGAGAACAAGCGGCAGCAGTGGCAGATCCGCAGTCAAGCAGGAAAGGCCGGGTTCCCGCTGCCTCTGCCTTTCTGCTCCATCAGGCCTTCACCCACGTTGGGAGGGCAACATTTTGCGGTGTGCAGCAACTCAAATGCACTTTCATCCAGTAACACCCTCTCGGATTCTCTCAGAAATAGCTGCATGCTCTGAACACCATCTCACATAGAGAAGCTAATGATGGTCTTAGGCTTTTCCAAGGCTCCTGGAAGCATCTGCTCGCTACCTGGCTTCTTGAATACTCAGCGCTGAAAGATCCTCAACTCTGACCATGTTTAATCACTGGGAAATGCAGACCAGAGAGGGAGGCACATAGAAGCACAGCTGGTAGATTTGCCTGGATTGACAGTTTGGGGTGGTGGGGGGGGGAGTACTTTGCAGGATGCTACATTTACAGGGTCTTGGCAAGCCATCCAGATCTCAGTGGGAGATGCTTATTACAGTAAGGTTAAGCACGCCACAGAAGACTCAAGACAACCCTTTTCTCAGAATCACTCTCCTCTTATTCTTTTCTGTGTAGTAGTTATTCCTGGAAAGTGTTTCAAAGGAATGATTGCTTCCAATTGTCTTTAAACTCACTGTAAGCATAAACCACTTGCTCCATCTGGACGACTGGGGGAAATACTTTGAAATGAGAGGGGTGACCCCACCACAGATTTCTAAGTGTGTGAGGAGGTTTAGAGCTTGGTTGCTTGGAGGAAAATATGTGAAGGTTTCCCAAAACCCCGGGGAAGCAGCAGGCATAAGTATCCGCTGTGGAGCAGGAAATGCCCTGACCTTGCTCCTAGACCATGTCCTGATGTCATTTATCTTCACTGTTGAGCTCTGTGGTAGGCAGAACAATGACCCCCAAAGATGCTCACAACATGCTCCTCCCTGGACCCGCAAATAGGGTCCGTCAGTGGCAGAGACTTGGCAGGCATGCTTCAGTTAAACACCTGCAGGTGGCAAATTATCCTGGATTAGTCGTGTGCTTCTAATGTGATCACAAGGGTCCTGCCATCTTGGAACGAAAGGAAGAAAAGGGACAGCAGGATGGGACCTGGTGAGCCCTCAGCACTGTGCCACTGTGTCTGGATGCAGGGGTGGGGGGACTGCCGAGGTGGGCATCCTGAGGGCTGAGAAGGCAAGGAGACCACCTTCCCAGGAGCCTCCGGGAGGAACACTGTCTTGCCAGACTCTTTGCTCTGGACTCCCGCCCCCTAGAACTGTAAATGGATACATTTGTGCTGTGTTATAGCTCCTGTTTGCAGTAATTACTTAAGGCAGCCCTGGCACTTGATCTCAGAAACCCCCTCCTTCTTCCCCACCCCCACACAGAAGAAACCAACAGCCATTCCAAGGTGACACCCACCCTCCCACCTCAGACTCACCGTCTCATTCATTAGGTCATGACCCAAGTGACCCTTGACCCCTACCCACAAGTGCGTTGAGTCCACAGCATTCATGACACCACCCAGCTCTGGATGCTCCCATGAAACAGTGAAGGCCCTCTAGGAAGCTCTCAGGCCCTGTTACCTATAAAATTCAAGAAATACTGAAGTTCTCTTAACTTCTCTGACACTATCCATCTAACCTTAGATCACTTCAACTATGGCTCGCCTTGTCTTAAGATCAGTGAAGAAAATAACCCCTTTGCCAAGGAACCATGACCAACACAAAACGCAGAGAAGTAAGGGGAAGTAACTGATAATCTTCTCAGTCTCCAGAACAGTGTTTGGGATGAGATGGTCTTGTTAACACGGCCCAAGTGTCAGGTAACCAGCTGATGGTCTCGCAGCTACTAATGGACAAAGTCAGGTCTGGGTGCCTGCCTCCAAAGCAAGAACGTTCTCTGCTTCATCATGCTGACTCCAACCTCACGGGGATGTCAGTAAAACTGCATCAGCACATGCTGTCTAACTATGTAGAGAAATGGAGAAATATATCAGTATTCCTACTCCTTTTCTTCCCATCTCATCCATGCACCTTGTCAGGTTGCTATGGAGATCAATGGATATATGGGCAATGCCTCTGCAAGAAATAAAGTGCTACTGCCTTCCTTCAAATATTCAGATTATTTTATGACATTTAGAAAATGTTTCCACTTAAAAAATAGAGAACTCTATACCTAAAAATCTCCTTAGCTAATTAACATGCTCTTAGCTAATAAGAGGATGTTTGATTAGAATATTACCTATTACCTTAGCATGCACACACATGCACATACTGAAATAGCTAACTATAAATAAGCTAATACCCATGAAGTGCTTGTTATATGCCGGGCTCTGTGTGGGAAGCTTTAGGAGCGTTAATTTTTATCTCATTACAATAAACCAGAGTGATGGTTTGGCAGTTTGTTTTTAATTATTCCAGCCTAAAGATTAGAGAAGTGAAATTTAAAGTTCAGAAAATTCTTCCAAGTCACACAGATTCTGTTAAAAGTGAGAATTTGACACTTGCAGTTGAATTTTTCAGTTTGTAAATCCAAAGCTGAATTGTGATATAGGCTTAGATTTGTAAATTTTATCTTCATGTAAACCACTTAGTGTTTAATTGCAACCTAAGTTCTAACCCAGAAAAGATGTTGTGTATATAATTATCATTGGTCCCAAGGGATCTGGTAAGATATTTTAAGCAGATAATTCCAATTAATTAATCCTGTGGTGAATCACATTCAAAGCACGTATTCTAGTGTGATGGCATTGTATATGTTTATTGCAAACACTAAAGTTAATTATCCTCATCCTGGTTGTAATGTATGAAGTTAAGATGAGCTAGGACTGGAAATTGGGGAAGGAAATGGCAACCCACTCCAGTATACTTGCCTAGAGAATCCTATGGACAGAAGAGCCTGGTGGGCTGCTGTCCATAGGGTCACACAGAGTCGGACTTGACTGAAGCAACTTAGCATGCATGCATGCATTGGAGAAGGAAATGGCAACCCATCCAGTATTTTTGCCTGGAGAATCCCGGGGACGGGGGAGCCTGGTGGGCTGCCGTCTATGGGATGGCACAGAGTCAGACACAACTGAAGCGACTTAGCAGCAGCAGCAGCAGGACCAGAAATGCCAGCTTTAATATGGCAACATGAAGTAGACCTCCTGGAATTTTTCTAAGGTAAGCAAGACACAGAAAAACAGAAATGAATAATCAATCTTCAGCAAAAATGGAGAGTTTTCAACATGGGGACCACAAATATGAGGAAAGAAAGATAAAAAGTAAAACCTAGTGAAGATGAAATAAAAGACACTCAGAGAAGTGCTGGGAATTTAATAAAAAGTCACGGGCTCATCCTTGTGTCTGGGAAATGGTGTGGCCTGGGGTCTGAGACCAGCAAACCTTAACTCTGCTAACAACAGTCATAGATGCAGGGCTGGCAAGGTTCCAGTCCCTGATCTTTAGTGCAGAGTCTCAGCGAGCAGAGGAGACAGACAAATGAGCGATTGCACAGAAGAGCCATAATTTGAAGGAACAACATGCTGGTAGAACACGGGTGGAGGAGGGGTACTTTGTGTCACAAACAGCGCTGCAGGGGCAATTTTGCATTGTATTTGGAAAATGTGGTTTTGAGGGCTCACACCGACACAGACACACATGCACACACACACACAAAACCCAGTGAATAAAGGAGAATTCCTGTTTGTTCAGAGCACGCAGCTCCAGCTCGTACCACTTGTGAAGCTCTTCCCCCCCAAAAAAAAACTAAAATAATTTGAAGCCACTTGTTTAGAAGCAACTTACTTTGTTCAAAAGTGATTAAGGGTATAAAAAGGAACAAGCACAGAATATCAAATATTCTACAAGAAATAAAGGCATATTATAAACAAACTGAGTATACCACCACAACAAAAATGTTACTAAGGTTGCAGATGAAAATTTTGACCAAATATATTGACATGAATGAAAATAGAAAGCAAGGAAGGAAGGAAGAAAAGAAAATATAGCCTCCATGAAACAGGGTCAAAAAGCAGAAGTAAAAAACCAAGAGGGCTATAGAGATTTAACAAAAGAGATGAAACAAACACAAGTGAAATTAAAAAATTAAAAGTATTATGGCAATCAAGTTCAAATTACTTACAGTAAACAGGAGAGTAAAAATCACAAAAACAGCAAGAAACATGGAGGGGAAGAAAGAGAGAAGCAGGCAAATGAAATGGAAACAAGTTACACAGAACACGGAAGTGAGACCAGTGAAAATGGCAGCTTGGGGGGTTCCAAAACTACTTGGTTTCATGAAAGCAATGAGAACAATCATAAAAATGGTCAAATCAACTCTTTCAGAACTTTGGAAATGAACCAAAGGTTTGCAACAATCCAGAACATTTCTTAAAAAAAAAAAAAAAAAAAGGAATGAATATTGGTAAGAATGTGAACACCAGCAGTTTATTCCCACATTCCTCTCCCCAGTTCTGTTCAAGCCATGAAGCCCCAGCCCCCGTGGTGAAAACTAGCAGCCTTCTTCAGCTCCACATACATTCTTCAAGGCTAGACCACCTCAGAGCAGAGCCCACACAGTCCTCAGGGAAAGGAATATAGTCCAAGAATTTCAGGCACAGCCAAACAACAGTGCAAGCACAAAGAAAGAATTAAAGACAAACATGCTGGAGTGTGGATGTCCAGGGAGCATTGTTCCTACAAGTTATTCTTCAGCAAAATATCAGAAAATGAACCTCAGCCAACCAATTAGTGAATTAAATTATTATGGCAAAATTCCAGCATTGAGAATTGAGTATGCGAATTGTTTGATGGAAGTCTGAAATACATATGTTAATTATGGTTACAGGAAAAAATGTAAAAATTATAAATCTTGGCAATGTAGAAATGATATTAAATTGCTAAAATTGGAAAGAGAAAGAGTATAGGAGTTTCTGTACAGCTCTGATCTTCTCAATTTTTTAAAATAGCTGATTGACAGAGATTGTTAAATACTGCTAAGCCATATGGTGGAAATATAAGTATATTTGAAGTTGCAAAGATAAATAAAATAAAAATAGCATAATAGTTAAATACATTTGGTGGAGAAGAAAGAAGAAAATACTGTACAAAGGTCTACAATCCTCTTTCTGAAATTTGTAATTCCTGATTTTCAAGATATTAATTTATTTAGACAATTGTTCAATTCAAAACCTGATTTGAATGGGAGGCTTTCTATAATCTCCTTTTTTCTGCCCTCTCTGATCATACAATATTAACATTCTTAGTTCTGTTTGTTGGTATGTCATGCATGGGTAAGCACTTCACCTTCACTCTAAAATTCTAAAAATTTGAACTCTGAGCATATGCCCCAAGGATTTTGTCAAAGGAGGATTTATATGAATTCTATTGTTGTATAGAGGAGAAAACAAACAGGTATTATCTGGAGTTCTAACAGCATCTTTAAAAGTTGTGATCACCTTGCTAACCATTAGAGCTAGGAGTAATACAGAGCAGAATTTTAAAGAAGGAAATTCAGTGAGTCAGACAGATGTAAAATTTATTTTTAAATCTATGCAAATAAAAGCCACAGCACAATGTGTGAGCTAAGAAATAATATCAAACATATATGTAAATAAATATAAATGGGCTAAACTCATATGCTAAAAAAAAAAGGAAAAAATTTAAATTTAAAGTAAATCTAACTTTGCACTGGAGGCAGACGCTTTAACCTCTGAGCCACCAGGGAAGCCCAAGTGGTAGATAAGCAATATCTATAAAACAAAGAAATAGAAAAAGTTTGCGCAAAAAACATTCAAAACATTCCAGACAAATGAAAGTAAACAAAACTACATATATTGTAATCTTAAAAAAAAAAAAAGTGACAGAATTCAGGAAGTAAATAAATATCTGTCACAATGGGCACTTGACAGTGATAATGAGCTCCTTTTATTTTTATGTCTGACAAGTGAATGCAGGTAAAGTCCTGCTGCAAATACTCTGCAGCTGGAGGCTCCCGTGGGTACCATCGAGGTATGTACTCCCCAGTGAAGGAGTCTGAGTCTGGGATGCTGTGAGAGACCGTGACCAGAACATCAGCCAAATGTGTAAGAGCAAAACATCTCCCCCTGCTGACCCACTGCGGTCAGTAGTTCAACAACCCTGTGTTTGAGGTGAAAGGAAAATGTATAACCTTAAATATTCATAAGCTTTATAATTTTCACATGGAATGGAAATAAATAAGCTCCAACTGAAGAACTGAAAAATATAACAGAAAATAAATACAGGGAAAACAAAATGGTAGATAATACAAATGCAAATTTTTAATTTAAGATCATTATAGTAAGGATAAGACTAAAAATACTAATGCTAGCTAGTTATCTGTGATAAACAATTAAATATACAAACATTTACCACCCAGTAGAGAAAAAAGGATAAAATATTTTAAAATAAGAAACATTATGATGGGGAGAGTATATCAACCCTTCAAATTAAAAGAATTCCAAGAGGTTATTTTGATCACTTTTATGCAAATAAATGTGACAACCTGTATGAACTGAGTAAGAATGATGAAGCAAGGGCAGAGATGCAGCTATTCAGAGAGCTGCGCACCGCCCTTCCCCTCAGCAACCTCACAGTGTTTCTAAAAGGCTGCACTTCCCAGTGGCTTTACTGGATAATTACACCAAATCATTAGGGAACAGATCATGCCAATGCTTTTAACCTCTTCCAGAACTTGGAAAAAGAAAGAAATATTGCAAATTCTTTTCAGGACATAAAGCCAACATTCAAACAAACTCCAAAATGGTATCACAAGGTAAGAAAATTATAGATCAATTTTATAATTAAATGAACTGAGTCATAGGCTCATAGATTAAAATGAACTCCACAGACTTTGAAATGCACTTAAAACATCATCATCCATTCTTCTTTTGAAAAAACTCTTAATTAGTTGCATTCCTTAAAGTTTGCAAGATGCTTAGTGAAAAAGCCACAGCAAGACAAGGTTCCTGATCGGTACCCCAAGGATCCTTGTGCTGTAGGTCAGAGTGTTTTCAGGGACACAATGTCCCCTCCCCAGCTTGTTTAGTTCAGCTGTGAAGGTCATTTACCTGAAACTGATATGGATATAACAGACTACACATCTGGACATGAGGCAGAGATGGCATATAAAAACTAGGAAACAGAAGGTAAAGTAATGGTTTGTTTGCAGATTTTATGACTGTTTATTGTTAATTTAAAAATCAACTGAAAAACTATTATAATTCATTATATGCCTAAACAGAAAATTAATATACAGAAATCATTAGTCTGCACTAGACAAACCCAAGCAGTTAGGAGATGGAAGAAAACCCATAAAATATCTAGGAACTCAATCAGCTCCCAAAATACATATCAAGGTGAGGGAAATTTTTAAATGGAGCTGAAATGCAAATGAAGCCTTGAGCAATAGAAAACCATGCTTAATCTTGGGGGAAATAATTAATTCAACAAGAATGAACATTCTCCCTAAATTAATCTTGAAAGTTAATGCAGTCACAATACAATAGCAACAATATTTTGGGAAGAGAAAAAGGGGGGGTAAAAGGCAAAGTTTTCAAACTTTAGATGGAGGAGTAAAAAAGTGAAAATACAAAGAAAACTTCTGAAGAAAAATAGTACAGAAAGAAAGACTTCCACTTCTTGGGAATGTGGATGAGTTGTATTCCTCCTGTATGTGTGCTTAATTGCTCAGTCATGTCCAACTCTTTGTGACCCCATGGACTGTAGCCCGCC
This sequence comes from Oreotragus oreotragus, assembly GCA_006410675.1. Lineage (NCBI taxonomy): Eukaryota > Metazoa > Chordata > Mammalia > Artiodactyla > Bovidae > Oreotragus > Oreotragus oreotragus. The sequence continues at coordinate 165,539 of SJYX01002116.1, forward strand.
AGGCTCCTCTGTCCAGAGGATTCTCCAAGCAAGAATACTGGAGTGGGTTGCCATGCCCTCCTCTGGGGGATCTTCCTAACATAGGTCTCTGACATTGCAGGTGAATTCTTTACTGTCTGGGCCACCAAGGAAGCACATTCTTCCTGTAAGTAAAACTAAAAACCCTGATGTTATATATAAAACAAGCACAGACGTCTCAGAGAGGGGAATGGCCATGTTCTCAGAGCCAAGGAAGGACATGGGGGTGAGTTCCCTGGGTTTCATTTCTCCTTAATGTATGCTAAGGTCTACACTGGTGGTTCAGTGGTAAAGAATCCACCTACCAATGCAGATGTGGGTTCAATTCTTGGGTCGGGAAAATCCCTTGGAGTAGGAAATGGCAACTCACTCCAGTATTCTTTTCTGGGAAAACCCATTAACAGAGGAGCCTGGAGGGCTATGGCCCATGGGGTCGCACAGAGTCCAAAACAACTTAGTGACTAAACAACAGTATATTTTTAGCTGAATACTGTAGGAGCCAGCAGCCAGGAAACACCAATGAGGGAAAAAACAAAAACAAAAAGCTATAGTGAGCCTGCTCTGTCAGGTCAGAGGCCCAGTCAAAGGGCCTGCTGGCCAGACCGACAGCTTTGTAATAATCTCTGTCCTGCAGCCAAAGAGCACAGAGAATCTTTAGCTGCACCCACTTGGCCAGCAGAGTGAGTGGGACCCCATCCCAGACTTGAGGCTCCAGGGGGTGACCACCCCACCACAGAGTCTCAGCCCAAAATGACTTCACTCAAGTGCTCCAGTTTTTGAAAATTAAGTGCTTTTATAGACTGCCTTTCTAATATTTGTCAGCCATAGTGCTGTCACAGAAAAAACTGTTATCAAAGATCCATAACATGCATTTTATATGACAGGTGTGCGATGGAGATGAATCAAGAAAAATGATCGTTTCCTTAAACTGTATTTATCTCTAACACGGGTCACGGGTGAATTAGGGGCTGAAAAACAAGAAGTGCATTTTCATTTTAAATGAGCAGTTATTGGTAATCATTACCATTTGAGGATGGAGACGAAAACTGTCTCCTCGAGGGGAAAATCCTTCCAGACTCCAACTCTACTTCCGAAGGCGGAAGGCGACTAGCTGTGCATGTTCAGCTCCTGCTGCTGCTGCTGCTGAGTCGCTTCAGTCGTGTCCGACTCTGTGCGACCCCATAGACGGCAGCCCACCAGGCTCCCCCGTCCCTGGGATTCTCCAGGCAAGAACACTGGAGTGGGTTGCCATTTCCTTTTCCAATGCGCCTCATTTCAGTTCAGTCGCTCAGTCGTGTCCAACTCTTTGTGACCCCGTGAATCGCAGCACGCCAGGCCTCCCTGTCCATCACCAACTCCCAGAATTCACTCAGACTCACGTCCATCGAGTCGGTGATGCCATCCAGCCATCTCATCCTCTGTCGACACCTTCTCCTCCTGCCCCCAATCCCTCCCAGCATCAGGGTCTTTTCCAATGAGCAACTCTTCCCATGAGGTGGCCAAAGTATTGGAGTTTCAGCTTCAGCGTCATTCCCTCCAAAGAAATCCCAGGGCTGATCTCCTTTAGCCTGGACTGGTTGGATCTCCTTGCAGTCCAAGGGACTCTCAAGAGTCTTCTCCAACACCACAGTTCAAAAGCATCAATTCTTCGGCGCTCAGCTTTCTTCACAGTCCAACTCTCACATCCATACACAACCACTGGAAAAACCAGAGCCTTGAGTAGATGGACCTTTGCTGGCAAAGTAATGTCTCTGCTTTTGAATATGCTATCTAGGTTGGTCATAACTTTTCTTCCAAAGAGTAAGCGTCTTTTAATTTCATGGCTGCAATCACCATCTGCAGTGATTTTGGAGCCCCAAAAAATAAAGTCTGACACTGTTTCCCCATCTATTTCCCATGAAGTGATGGGACCGGATGCCATGATCTTCATTTTCTGAATGTTGAGCTTTACACCAAC
>SJYX01002116.1:168864-196435 GCA_006410675.1 Oreotragus oreotragus
TTGGGAATGAAGTCTAATTTGCTGTCAGTTTTGGATACAGCTCCCATGGATTCCAGAATTCAGTCTTCTTTCAGCTCCCTGATTCACCATCAGATAGACTCAGACGAGTTCCCACCTCAGGGACACCTCCAAGTGGAGCCAACCTGACTCAGCTTGGAGGCAGGACCCTCTATGTATAAGAGGGAATGTGGTCTCTTCCAGGATGCTCAGTAGCATCAGTGACAGCAGAAGATGGATAAGCATTGGAATCCATCAAAGATGACATAGGACAACGTAACATGATACATCTACTTGGTGGCCTTCCTCTGTATTCTCTTTTCATGGTGAAATTTCGCTTGAAATCTGAAGACAGATAGCGCCCTCAAAAAGTTATTTTAAGACTGCACAAATATTTTCAAAGGTAGTTTAGTTGAAAATAGAATGTTTGTCTCTTTTCTTGCAAAGGAATTTCAACATCCTAACCTTTGCTTGAGTTGGCATCCAAAATGTAGTTCCAGTAACCATTCATTTATTAATTCAAAACCCTCTGCTAAGCATGTAAAAAAGGATAAAATATTTATGAAACTCACACTCTGTGGCTCTTAGTCAAATAATTACTATAGTGAAAAGGATTTAATATATTTTGTGTTTACAACCTGAAGGCAAATAAGTTTCAGTATATCCAATTAAAATATGTTGAAGCAAAACTTTTACATTCCACTGATGCTAAGTAAAGGGCTTCCTTGTTGGCTCAGATGGTCACTAATCTGCGTGCAATGCAGAAGACACGGTTTCAGTCCCGGGTTGGGAAGATCCCTTGGAGGAGGGCATGGCAACCCACTCCAGTATTCTTGCCTGGAGAATCCCATAGACACAGGAACCTGGTGGGCTACAGTCTCAAAGAGTCCAATACGATTGAAGTGACTTAGCATGCATTCATGCCTCCCTTCCTCCATCAACATTTTGAGAAACAAATAAGTAACATGAAAAAAAATTTCAGGCGCCAAATCTAAAATACATTCTTTCTAAACTATTGAGAAAGGAGAGTAACTGTGTAGTACTCTATTTTTCTAGGTAATACAAAATAGCTCTATGTTTTGAATAGAAAGTAGCAAAAAAACAAAAAAGAGCAGTTCGTGGTATGAGAGGTGGGACGACAATGACTTCTGAGACTGGAGACCCTGGTGGGGAGGGCCTTCGGGTGATCTGACTTCACACTGTTGCTGCACAGCATGCCTTTGGACCATTAACTAGATCACAGATTTCTTAAGAAGGCAGCACAGAACCCCAGGCTCCACCATTTCTCACCCTGGGCTTAGCTGGAAACAAAGCTGTAGATGATGTGACCTCCACAAGAACACCGAACTCGCCCAAAGCTGCTGTCCCCTGACGACAGTGTCACAAGGTACTGGAAGCAGGTGGACAGCGTGGTTAGTCACGGTCTGGTGTCCGCGAGAGTGCCTTGCACAAAGGTGGCCACTTCCCCCCTCAGGACCCAGTCCCTGCCCACCTTCCCTATGAGTCCTCTCCTAACCAAACCAATCAAAGCCTCTCTGCCTCCACCTCTGTCCTGGCCTAGTCGCACTTGGACATAACACCTTGTTTTATCTCCTTTACAGCACTTACCACTGCAGTAAACTATATTCCATGTTGATTTAGTGTTTACTCTTCTCTGCTAAAATGTGACGCTTCTTGGGAATGGCCCAGCTCTAGCCAAAGAAGCAGTGTCATTCATCTGACCAATATTTATTGTTATGTCACAAGCTGGGGATAAAATGTCAAGGAGAGCAGACGTGATCCTTGTCCTCATGTGGTTTATGGTGCAGTGGGGAAGACGTATATTATGATGCCGTGGAGAAAAGACATAACACAACACATGTAAAATTATAACTGTGGTGAGTGCCGAGAAGGAGAGAAACACGGGCCATCAGCCTGTGATGGAACATCTAATTTAGTTAAGTAGATCGGAGGTTTCTCTGGGGAAGAGGCTTTTGAGCTAAGATTTAAGATGCATAGACATGAATTAAGGGAATAGAGTCCGGGCTGGGAATGCCTCATGGCAGGAGGGAAGATGGTGCCAGAAGGATGGATAGAGGATTATTGACGGGGCTGGACCACTGGGCACTGGGGGCATGAGAGACAGGAGTGGGTGGGATGGATCTATATGGCAAGAATATGTGGCAGGACAGGGCAGGGTGTGACTTTACCCTGAGAGTAATGGAACCATAGAATGTTGTAGAGGTGTGAATATGCCTCTTCTTGTGTTCCTGGAGAAAATTAGCAGATTTGAGTTTTGTGAAGATGACTGTGATTTATCTATAGAAGAGATTTAGAAAGGACAGAGGTGGACCATTGGAAGAATGTTCTGGCAGTGCCCTCAGGAGACATGATTGCAATTTGGATTCAGTTAGTGATGGTGGGAAAGGAAATGAGTAGGTAGATCCTAGAAACACACAGAATGAAATTTAAAGGGCTTGGTGTCAGATTGGTCATAAGGGAACCTCACCTCCCTAGTCATCTGGGCTGATGAGTGGAGCTGCCAGTCTCAACTATAGGGGACAGTGTGGGCCTCAGAGAATGCTGTTGGGGGTGGGGGTGGATTAATTATGACTGTTATAATCTTAATTATAACATTATTTTTTGGAAAGATTCCTAATATTTTTCAGAGGATCTATAGCTATATGACATTTCTTGAATGTCTATGAGTTAGAAGTTTAGCTCTATGCTATTCAACCTGGACAATTATTTATATCCTCACTCTCTAGTAGCCCAATGGAATTTTGCAATTATGTTTCTCACAACCCTTGCTGTCGTTTTCAGTCACTAAGTCATGCCCAACTCTTTGTGACCCCCCTGGACTGCAGTATGCCAGGCCTCTCTGTCCTTCACTATCTCCCGGAGTTTGCCCAAGTTCAAGGTCATAAGGGAACCTCACCTCCCTAGTCATCTGGGCTGATGAGTGGAGCTGCCAGTCTCAACTATAGGGGACAGTGTGGGCCTCAGAGAATGCTGTTGGGGGTGGGGGTGGATTAATTATGACTGTTATAATCTTAATTATAACATTATTTTTTGGAAAGATTCCTAATATTTTTCAGAGGATCTATAGCTATATGACATTTCTTGAATGTCTATGAGTTAGAAGTTTAGCTCTATGCTATTCAACCTGGACAATTATTTATATCCTCACTCTCTAGTAGCCCAATGGAATTTTGCAATTATGTTTCTCACAACCCTTGCTGTCGTTTTCAGTCACTAAGTCATGCCCAACTCTTTGTGACCCCCCTGGACTGCAGTATGCCAGGCCTCTCTGTCCTTCACTATCTCCCGGAGTTTGCCCAAGTTCATGTCCATTGGATCAGGGATGCCTTCCAACCATCTCATCCTCTGCTGCTCTCTTCTCCATTTGTCTGCAATCTTTCCCAGCATCAGGGTCTTTTCCAATGAGTCAGCTGTTTGCTTAACAGCCTAAACTTCTACAAAATGTATGAAGTATCAAATAGGCCTAAACTCCAGCAGGAGGACTTCAGAGAGAATTGGACTGGCTGTTGGCAGCTTTATCTGTAATGAATATGGGATCAATAATATCCAACCTGCCATCAAAACCACTTCACAAAAAGGTTAGTGGAATCTCAATATAGACTTCCACAGAAACTAAGGGAAAATTATCAAAGCTTTATTTCATTTGATACCAACATCCAGGGCCAGTCAAATAGCATTTCATAAATCACACTAGAGTGATCATAGCATATTTCAGATCACATGGACACCCCTCTGACATAATTACCTTTACTATTTATTATCTCCTCAGTAGGCAACAAAGCCAGGAGATGTCTTAACTAAAACAACAGTTAATGCTGAGACCTACATTTGAGGTACTTTTTAAATACAGCCCCATAGTGTCTGAATGGTGGGAAAATTGCATTAAAATCAATTATCTAGAATTTACCTAGGAGATTGCTCAAGTTCATGTCCATTGAATCGGGGATGCCTTTGTTGACACATTTTGTTGGCACTATTTCTATCATCATAAGTCTGTAGAAACTCTGGAATAACACAAAGCAAGCCTTTCAGTTTTTAATCATTATATGTGGTACCGTCACAAAGTCATGTCCGATTATTTGCAACCCCATGGACTTCAGCCACCAAGCTCCTCTGTCCAGGGGATTCTTCAGGCAAGAATACTGGAGTAGGTTGCCATTTCCTTCTCAAGGGTATCCTCCTGACCCAGGGATTGAACTTGAGCGTCCTGCATTGCAGGCAGATTCCTTACTGACTGAACCACCAGGGAAGACAATCATTATATGAGTTCACTTTAATATTATTTTTTGGAAAGATTCCTAATATTTTTCAGAGGATCTATAGCTATACATCTATCTATCTGGCAATTACAAATCCACACAGATAGATGTAGTGTGCGTGTATATATATATTACTCTAAAGTGCTTAATAACTATATATGTTCATGATAATATGTTGGATTTAAAACCTTATGTAAAATGTAACTATCTTAATAATAACCTTCAGTAACAGCACTAAACACATTAAAAATACTGCAAACACAAAGGCAAAATGTAACTTGACAAACAGTATCTTTCTAAGTAGACAAAGTAAATACCAACTTGATAGCTTATTTGGGGAAATTTATCCAATAAACTAAACAAGCCATCTGTTCACACATATCCCAAGTGATTACCGAAAAAAGGAATTTGTTAATAACCTCAAATTAAAAACAAAACCCCCCACAATTTACCATTTTGTTTCACTGCACTTTTCTTTCACTTTGGAAAAATTCAGTCTTCAATCATGCTAATTTGATTTTTGAGTGAAGGCACATGAAATGTAGAGCTCAAAGGTTAAATGAGCCTCCACAAATGCATAAAAAGTGTAAAGGCAAGTAACCATTAGAAAAGCAGTAATGTCAGCAGTGAAGTACAACTGGGCCACAGGGATGTTTGAATCCCTTCACTGACGGCAAAGTGATGAAGGAACATGACTTAGAAGGAGAACACATCCCATCTGGAGGGACCAGTGAAGGCTGGTGAGGTGTCCATCACTGAGGAGGCCATCCTGCCATGGCTGCGTGGTCCTGTGGCGGCAGAAAGACAGTGCTCCCTCCAGGTGTTTACCGCATCGTCAGCCACACCAGCGTGTGCTGATGTCTGCCTCTGAGTGAGCGTACCATCCCTAACTGCTCAGACTGGCAGCTTACGTTGAAAGATATTTGCAAGCAGTATCAGAAAATCTTCAGCTGAAACTCCTTTAGCATTATCTACCAAACATGAAGGAAAGTAGGAAATATTCTATCCGATGTCAGGAATATTCACATTCAGAAAGTGTTTTCCAGCCCTCTTCTACGTATTCCAAATTATACACAAAAATATGCTCATATTAGTCAATTTGAAAAGGTACAGAAAAATACAAAGAAGAAAATTAAAACCACCCAAAGTCCCATCTCTAAAAATAACCATTGTTACCATTTTGATATATTCCCTTCCAATCTACTCTTAAACATATATACTTTTTAAATACGACAAAGTTCACACCATATACAGATTATCCTGCTTTTTTTCATCCAACTTGGTATCATCATGGTTTTCCATGCTGTTGAAAATAATTTACAATCATGAATTTTAAAGTCTACATAACCAAATATGTACAGTAATGTATTCAACAGATAATGTATTAATGGGTATATTTTCTATTTCCAATGTTCATGATTAAAAATGTAATTTCTGCAACTCTTTTTTTACACTTCTGAATCCAGGGCTCTTAAAACAATTATGTTAGGCATGAATGCTTCAGTTTTCAGGCATAATAAAAGAATTAACAGATGTAATGAGAGTTTAACAAGCTTTTTGAAAATTAACACACAATTTTTGATTTTTAAAAAATTTGAAAAATCATAAGGGTAATGAAAAGGCTATTTAACATGAATCTTTGTATATTTGAAGGTATCATGTATATTTGAAGGTCACGTGTTTTCAAAGGCTTTTCCAGTGTCCTCCATGTAGCTGACACCGGTGGCAGGAATGCTCTCAACATTGAAGAAAATGCCTAAACTTTTGCCGTCTGTGTGGCTGCAGTGGTCTTGTCTTGTAAGTGAGATATCCAGAAGGTTTTCATCTTCTTATAAAAGAGAAGATCACCAGGAGTAGCTCAGGTGCTAACTGTCCGGGGGTCACACCTGCAGGGCCTCAGAGGGTGGCTATTACTTGGAGTTGCAAACAATGGTCATACTTTGCATAGTGTACTTAACTGTTACAACACTGCCCTCCAAACCGCAAAGCAAAGATCATCAGCTGAGAAATGCTCTTTTGTAAGCTAAGTTGTCTTCACAGTCTAGATAAACTGGGAAAATATTGCTGAAATAGTCCCAGACATGCCCAATTCATTCCCGTGTCATTTTGATATATCCCCATCATTGAGGGGCATTTGTATCTTTGGGGGCATCATGAAATGGTCTGGGCTTGTCTTTTACTGTTTTACTGTTCCGGAATCTGTTTACTGTTCCAGAATCAGCCATTTCTCCAAGGAGCTGTGATTCCTCTTGTTGGAGTAGAGAGTGGTTATTTGTTCCTAAAGGTACCTTGCTTCTGCTTCCTGGTCCACTCCCCCTACACCATAATAATAACAGCATATGAGTTTTCCACTTCTCTTTGGAGATAGAATGCTCAGATCTGACTAACGATTAGCTAGAAGAAACCGCGTCCCCACCTCTGCCCTCAAGTACAGGTTACATCAAAGACTTCACCTTCCAGAGAAGGACCATGTTTTATCCCTGTCAGTTGATGTGACAATTATGACATGCACTGTTTTCATCTGAAAAGGAAATATTCTTATTGGAAAAAACTTAAACTTACCCACAAGCAGACTGATCTTCTCTTTTAACATTTGAAAGCACAGGTACAGATTGAAAAAAGGATTTAAACCACCAGGTGGATTCTGCCACTTCGGGTAATCCTATCAAATAAAATTCACATTTGTTGTTCAGTCACTCAGTTGTGTCTGACTCTTTGTGACCCCAAGGACTGTAGCACGCCAGGCTTCCCTGTCCTTCGCTCATCTCCCAGAGTTCGCTCCAACTCCGGTCCATGTGTCGGTGATGCCATCCGATCACCTCATCCTCTGTCACCCCCTTCTCTTCCTGCCATCAATCTTTTCCAGCATCAGGGTCTTATCAAACACAATTGAGAGATGAAAAACAAGGGGAAATAGGGAGGGTGATGCTGATAAGAAATAAACTACATACCTAGCTGGGCTTTGTCATCACCTACGAAGTTGGCAGAATCAGGGCTAGTTAAAGAGGTGCCTGAAGAAACACTGGCCTCTGTAGGAAAGAAACAATAATAAACAAGCAAATAAATAATAAACCAACACAGATTTTTACATATAAACTCTCAAGTAGCATGGTCTGAAATCATTTAATCCTGATTATGAACTGAAAATTTGGTTATATTACCAGCCAATTAGAAGTCTCCCAGAATAATGCATATTACATTTGTATTAATAAAGCGTGTTCCTTTCCGTGGTGAACAACTCTCACACAGATATAAGAAAGCTGTGGTATATATACACAATGGAGTATTACTCAGCCATTAAAAAGAATACATTTGAATCAGTTCTAATAAGATGGATGAAACTGGAACCAATTATACAGAGTGAAGTAAGCCAGAAAGAAAAACACCAATACAGTATCCTAACACATATATATGGAATTTAGAAAGATGGTAATGAGGACCCTGTATGCAAGACAGCAAAAGAGATACAGATGTGTAGAGCGGACTTATGGACTCTGAGGGAGAAGGAGAGGGAGAGGGAGAGGGAGGGATGATTTGGGAGAATAGCATTGAAATATGTATACTATCATGTAAGAAATGAATTGCCAGTCTATGTTCAATGCAGGATGCAGGATGCTTGGGGCTGGTGTATGGGGGTGATCTGGAGGGAAGATGTGGGGTGGGAGGTGGGAGGGGGGTTCATGTTTGGGAGTTCATGTAAAAAAATAAATAAATACAAAAAATAAAAATAAAAAAATAAAAATATAATAAATGTTATCAAATTCAAAATCTTAAAAAGTACAAAATCAAGAATGAATATTATTATACTATATTAAATATATTACTTGTAATCCAATGGACGGAGTAGCCTGGTGGGCTGCAGTCCATGGGGTCGCTAACAGTCGGACAGACTGAGAGACTTCACTTTCACTTTTCTCTTTCATGCATTGGAGAAGGAAATGGCAACCCACTCCACTATTCTTGCCTGGAGAATCCCAGGGATGGGGGAGCCTGGTGGGCTGCCGTGTATGGGGTCACACAGAGTCGGACACGACTGAAGTGACTTAGCAGTAGCAGCAGCAGCATACAAGTTAGATATAATGTATTATATTTAAATACCCTGCAGAAGTTATCGAATTTAGAAATAAAAGAATCATTTTAAAAGAAAAACATCTAATTTGTCATCTCATACTTGTATTTTAAACCTAAGTGTTCTAAAAGATAAGAATAGAAAAAATAACTTTTAAGAATGTAATAATTCTAAGAACATGGGCATAGATTAACTTTGGGTGGGGGAGAATAAATTAGTAGATGTTTCCATCTCTTGTCTACAAATAACTCTTGAAATAAGACTTTTCTACAAGCTGGTATGACTTCAAAAAATGATAACTTGGTTCTGAAATGATTGTTTCATTTTATGAAATTTCTGAATTTTCTTCAAGAAGCTATACTTTTCCATTTAGCTATAAACTTTCACAGATGGAGAGATAAATAAAAATAACACTGGCCAGGGAGAAGCTGACCTATTAAACACAGGAGAAAATGGAAATGAGAGAATCTCTGAAACACATTTGTGCTACTTCTCTTTTCTCAGAAATGAATATTTTATTTATGTAAAATTATCAGGTTTTAGTGTATCCTATTAAAGCCAAGGCACATGAAAGTAAAACCCACGGGAATGAGTTGCCATTTCCTCCTCCAGGGGATCTTCCTAATCCAGGGATGAAACCCTCGCATCCTGCATTGGCAAGAGTATTCTTTGCCATTAGCACCACTGGGGAAGCGCGCCCGCCCTCCCCACAACCCCACCAAAATTGTGAAATATAAGCTTATTTTTACTTATTTATGTGTTAATGGTTTCATGGCTATAACAAAACATAGTTAAAGCAAAGTGATGAGGTCTGACAGCTTATACTGATTCGGGGAGTCGCTGATAAGGTCATTCCTCTTTTCTTCACTGTCACAAAGAATTGTCATATTCTCCCTTTAGGTCTGACAGGACATGATACGTAGGTTAATTACACCCCAGAAACATCACCGGAGATCATATTGTCTAGGGCCACCCTCTAGAGTTGTTACGACTCACTTCGATAATACTGATTTCTGGCCAGAAGACAACCAGCGGAAGGCACGGATGCCATTGTTCCCTGAGCAGGAGCCAGTGAGTGGGTGCCCGGCAGCCTGCAAAACGGGCAATGAGAGGCTAAAGTTAATCATATTGGGCTCCTGTTCCTTTTCCCACGAGTATTTTCTGTAAAGCCACATAACTTACCATGTAATAAATATCCCATAAAGAATTAAAGAGTTCACACAAAATTGTAATCAAATTCATTGCCATAAACAAAAAAATGCAATTCATTAGGTGAAAACACAAGAAAAAATTTATATCCAAGTATAGCCATGTCCACAGCTGGCTCCAGAAGTGTCAACACAGCCCTGACCATCACTCACCTGCCTGCTTTCTTCAGCCTGCTCTTCCAATGAATGTGGGTCTATAGCTTCTTCAGAAAATGCAGAGTTGGGAAGGGCTGATTGACGGTGATCCAGGACAGACCTGTATGGGGCAGGGGGTGAGCCGTCTGGGAGCACAGTACCCCTTGGTCTGGAAGGCAGAAACCTGAGCTGGGAGCGGACGCAGGTGGGCACTGGGCCACCATAGGCGGAGCCAGAGGCACCCTGCCTGCCTCTGTGCCCTTGACTGGGTCAGCCTGCCAGAGGGGGCTGTGGGCCAGGCAGGTCTTGGCCCGGAGGTGGTGTTGTCCTGGCCCTCTGGACAGTCCTGGTTCCGGATTGCTGGCTTGACAGGGAGAGAGGTAATAGCCACTCTGGGGACAGACACACCAACTTGGGGTCAGTCACACACTTGGGGACAGCACCACGCTGGGCTCTGAGGGGGACACCATGGATAGGCTGCAGGCCAGCAGGGGGACTAGATGTCATCACAGCCACGGGGATGCAGAGCAGAGTCACAGGGTCCTGGGGGACAGGAAAGAGGTCGGGGAAGCGTGGGAGCCTTCCAGAGGAGGGCCGTTCACTGCACCCCCAATGGACAACAGGTTAGAGAGTCCAGCAAGAACAATCCAAGACACATGGAAATCATGGGAACTGAGGAAACAGGAGCTTGATAGCCTTCTAGCAACACTGTTGGTTGAAACAAAAGCTGCATTTCTGTTCTGCTTTTAGCAATGGTCCTTACTTGAACTGTTTTGCCATTTCCTAGACTCAGTTTGCCAAGAAGTCCAGCTGTGGATCCCTGGATATTAGGAGGAAGATGCTGTCAGTTGATGATTCAGTTCATTTGGTGGCTGTTGGTTTCACCAGCTTAAAGCAATTTTGGCAACATATACAGAATTGCTCATCACCCATGTTCAAATTTACTCAAAATATTTGTCTTAGTTTGCCATCATGGTTCTTTTTAAATACCTACTCTACCTGGTTATGACTCCTTTCTGTCACCAGTATTATTCATTTCTGCCTTTTCTCCTTTCGTCTTGGTTAATTTTGCTAGCGGTTTCTCTATTAAATCGTTCTTCCAAAGAACTACCTCTCTTGTTTTTAGGTTTTATATTTTATTTCCTGTTTTCTTTTATTCTTCTTCCTTTTACTTACTTTAAGGTTATTCTTGTTATCTATTTCAAAATATTTTTTACTGCTGTTATGACATTTCTTGAATATTTGAATTATTTAGTGATGCTTTTCTAGACATATACTTTCTCTGGTAGCTTAGAGGGTAAAGCATCTGCCTGCAATGCAGGAGACACTGGTTCCAACCCTGGGTTGGGAAGATCCCCTGGAGAAGGAAATGGCAACCCACTCCAGTACTCTTGCCTAGAAAATCCCATGGACGGAGAAGCCTGGTAAGCTACAGTCCATGGGGTCGCAAAGAGTCGGACACTACTGAGTGACTTCACTTTCACTTCCTAGACATATATATTTTCTCAGTTATCTTTTAATTGATGATTCTTAAATATCCTATGTTGTCAAGAGAGTCTTTTCCTTTTTATTTATTCTTTCAAATAATTTTGGAAGTGGCTTTCTGTGTATTAATAACAGTAAATATTCTTCCATTCCACAGTCATGATTTTGTATCTATTTGACTATGTTAATTATGTTAAACAAATGATTTATGTACTTTCCGATGTCTTACCATCTGCCCTCCCAGTTTGTAGTGATTGCATCAGTTGAGTCTGTCCATTTGGGGCTCATGTTTTGAAGCCGTGTGGGCAAGTGTGCACAGAATCCTGATGTCATAGCTTCTTGGTGGATCTTGGATTTTACTTTCCTTTATTAGCACTAAGGGTTTAACTTCAGCCCTAGATTCTCATTGGTCTAATGCTAATTTTGTGGCACCTGCTTTTTTATATGCAATCAGAAATTATCTCCTTTCATCTCTTTATTTTCTGCTATCTGTTCTGTTTCCTTTTGAAAATAACTTATCAGCTTCCTTTAGCTACATTATTTTTTCCTAGTTTTACAGATGCACTTTCTGTCTCAGTTGTTGAACTGTTGGCTGAGTTGCTTAGCACTAAATTTCTTCACAAATTTTGGGATGTGGATTTGCAGGTTCTTTCTGAGTGGTAGGCAATTTCCATTGCTTTGTCTAGCTGTGTACCACCCCTGGCCACTACACCACACCTGTCTCCTGTCTGGTGGTATCAAGGTTTGACCCATGGTTTTAGTTTTTGAAAGATTCAAAAATGAGTCTCTCAAAGACAGGGAGTTCAGCGCCATTCAGTCACTCAGTCGTGTCCGACTCTTTGCAACCCCATGGACTGCAGCACGCAAGGCTTTCCTGTCCATCACCAACTCCCAGAGCTTGTTCAAACTCATGTCCATTGAGTTCGTGATGCCATCCAACCATCTCATTCTCTGTCATCCCCTTCTCCTCCTGCCTTCAATCTTTCCTAGCATCAGAGTCTTTTCTAAGGAGTCAGTTCTTCGTATCAGGTAGCCAAAGTATTGGAGTTTCAGCTTCTACATCAGTCCTTTCAATGAATATTCCGGACTGATTTCCTTTAGGGTGGACTGGTTTCTCCTTGCAGTCCAAAGGATTCTCAAGAGACTTCTCCAACACCACAGTTCAAAAGCATCAATTCTTCAGTGCTCAGTTTTCTTTATAGCCCAACTCTCACATCCATATGTGACTACTGGAAAAACCATAGTTTTGACTAGACAGACTTTGTTGAAAAAGTAATGTCTCTGCTTTTTAATATGCTGTCTAGGTTGGTCATAACTTTTCTTCCAAGGAGCAATCATCTTTTAATTTCATGGCTGCAGTCACCATCTGCTCTGGTTTTGGAGCCCAAGAAAATTAAGTCTGTCACTGTTTTCATTGTTCCCCCCAACTATTTGCCATGAGGTGATGGGACCGAATGCCATGATCTTCATTTTTGAAGGCTGAGTTTTAAGCCAGCTTTTTCACTCTCCTCTTTCACTTTCATTAAGAGGCTCTTCGGTTCCTCTCCATTTTCTGCCATAAGGGTGGTGTCATCTGCGTTATCTGAGGTTATTGATATTTCTCCTGACACTCTTGATTCCAGCTTGTGCTTCATCCAGCCCAGCATTTTGCATGATGTACTCTGCATATAAGCTAAATAAACAGGATGACAATATACAGCCTTGACGTACTCCTTTCCTAATTTAGAACCAGTCTGTTGTTTCATGTCCAGTTCTAACTGTTGCTTCCTGACCTACCTACAGATTTCTCAGGAGGCAGGTAAGGTGGTCTGGTATTCCCATCTCTTGAAGAATTTTCCACAGCTTGTTGTGATCCACACAGTCAAAGGCTTTAGCAGAGTCAATGAAACAGATGTTTTTCTGGAATTCTCTTGCTTTTTCTATGATCCAACAGATATTGGCAATTTGATCTTGGTTCCTCTGCCTTTTCTAAATCCAGCTTCAACATCTATAAGTTCTTGGTTCACGTACTGTTGAAGTCTCACTTGGAGAATTTTGAGCATTACTTTGCTAGCATGTGAGATAGGTACCCTATATATTTTTGTTTTAGTGACACCCAGTACAAAACCGAATATATACCGTAGTTCCTGTTCTGAAAATCTAACAAAACCAATGTGGTCTTCCTCCTGTGTGTGGTAATGAGGGTTATATCCTCAGCTAATGATTAAAATGTTATAATAGGGCTCCGATTTCCACACCGCAACCATGACATAAGGCAGGCTAATTTCTCCCCGATTGTTCTCTGACACATGTTATTTTCCAATATCTCACTATTAAAATTAGATCCATCCACATTTCACTGAGTCTTTTATCCTAAAATTAAGTTATGTAACATTTCTTTTTGATTATAACACACACTTCAAACTTAATGGACATCTCATTAAAGGAAGAGAAAGGCATATATCTAAGAAAGACTAATTACTAGTCACAGTCCACCATAGTCTCTCTGAGGGGTGACCAGTTTATTACATGTGAGACACTATTACTCTTTCTGGGTTTATTGATGATGGATGAAGTAGGAGACAGATATCCCATCATTATTTTGTAGAGCATGGAAATTCATGGCAGAAAGATGGTTGTGCTTATAGATAATTCCCTACCACCCTGTGCTGTTAGACCACTGACCAGGTGAGATCAGTCTGGGTGACTTCACTGCCTCTGCTTCATTCCATCTCCAGTCTGACGTGTCTATGTGTGCACACAACACATTGGGGGTCTTAAACATGCAGTGACATTGGAATCAATGAACATGTCCCATTAAACATAAACACTCTGTTGTTGTTATCCACTCAGTGTTGTCCAACTTTTTGAGACCTTGTGGACTGTAGCCTGCCAGGCTCCTCTCTCCATAGGATTTTCCAGGCAAGAATAGTGGAGTGGGTTGCCATTTCCTCCTCCAGGGGATCTTCCTGACCCAGGGATCGAACCCGCATCTCCTGCATTGGAAGGCAGATTCTTTACCACTGAGCCACCAGGGAAGCCCAAAAACATACACAAGACGTCTATAATAACCAAAGCTTCAAATGAACACTGTTCAGTTCAGTTCAGTCACTCAGTCATATCTGAGCGACCCCATGGACTGCAGCACGCCAGGCCCCCCTGTCCATCACCAACTCCAGGGGTTTAGTCAAACTCATGTCCACTGAGTCCATGATACCATCCGACCATCTGTGGCAGGTGCTTTATAGGTAAATCACCCTTCACCCCCTCACCTTCCTCCTGTGAGCTTTCCTAGGAAAAGAAACATGCCTGAGTCACCAAGGACGAACTTACAGTTTGCAGTGTCGGATTCAAGTGGCGCCAGGGGACAGCTATGGACCTGGGACCGCGAGGGTCCCACCTTCCTCACACAGCTCAGGATTCTGTCCCTGAGGCTGCTGGTGCCCCTGCCTGACAGCTGCCAGAGGTGATAAATCCTTCACCTGCAGACTCTTACCATCCACCTACACTGGTTAATAGTCTCTCTCCTTTCACAGATATTTCCAGTGTGTGGATGCCATCCCACTACGTCCAGCTCATCCTGATTCCAGTGATAGCTGTTTCTCTGACCATCACACCCCTAAACAGCCATGGATGCTGGACCAGCCCCTGCCACAGTGCCCCCCACCCCTCCACCCCCAAATCGTCACTGGTAGAGGCTGTAACAGCCACCCTGGTCTGCTGGGGCTTCTGCAACAGAGCACCGGAGGCGAGGCGGCTTAAACCACTGAGATTCATATTTTCTCTTCTGGTTCTGGGGGCAGCGTTGGGTTCTTCTGAGGCCCCTGCCTTTGGTCTGTGTCTTCTCAGGGTTGTCTTCTGTGGGCCTGTATCCTAGTCTTCTCTCTTAACGGGCACTCAGTCACAGTGGACCAAGGTCCCATCCTAACACTGACATTTGAACTTAGTCACCTCTTTAAAGACCTTATCTCCAAATATAGTCACATCCTGAGGTCCTGGGGCTAGGACTTCAACACGTGCCTCAGCCTGGAACGGCCTGCTGGAGTTTCCCACTGGCTGTGGCACTTCACCCATCACCAACCACGGGGGCCACACAGCTGCCAACCAGGTGAAAGGTGCTCCAACTCTGAAACCCCAGCCCCAGGGCACCCAGTCCTTGGTCGGGTTCCCTGGAGAGCAGAAACTTGAGACGCATATGGGGCAGAAAGAAGCCTTGGGCGTTACCTGTTCAATCCATCAGTCTCATCAACACATCACGAGATCACTCAGACAGCTTGCCAGGTAAAGCGAGATTTCAAACACCAAGTGTATGCTAAGCACAAAAACTTTCATTTCAGACTTAAATTGATTGAATATCCTGAATTATATCCATTTTGATGTATCTTTATCCATAAATCTGGGCACTGCTATCGCTGGAACATGATGTACATAGTTTCTGACAAAAAATTTCATATGCTGTGGTCATGTTTTCACTGATCCTTTGACTAAGCTTACAAGAAATAGTTTCTTCTTTAGAATTAAAACCAGAGAAGCCATGAACTTTAGAGGCAGAAACATGAGATTCATTTTTAATCGACTCGTAGTAATTATCAAAGAGCACAAATCAACCCAACATGTTGAAAACATTAGATTGTGCATTCTTCCCTTGAAATAAATATTTTAAGTCTAAGATTTACAAATAAAATGAAACAATATTTTTCACAGTGATACTTATTTTACTGTACTTTTCACTCCTTGTGCCTGATGGACAGTAGAGTTTTTAAATGTGGCATTTTTCACTTCCTATCTGCTTTTTTTTTTGAAAATAACTCTGTTCAACTTTCAGATGAAGTATCAACTTTTATCAGATGATCCAAAACACAAGTGGATTTTGAACTTCAGCCCAGGGAAGGAAGACTATCTCTATGAATTTCATCACCAGAGAGGAAGGCGAGGGAAAAAGGACTTCTGGCAGAACTTTCCCAAGCTGTTGCCAGGAGCCATAGAAAGCTCACTTGTATTGCAAACCCATTATAACATTATAAAATAGTTTTACGTATTCAAGGTAATTTATGAATGGTTAACTACAGAAAGGCAGAAGCAATTAAGGTTACGTGAGTCACAGGGTGTTTTTCTAAAGTGTTAGATTCTAGTGGTGTCAGATCTATGTGTATGTAAATACAGGCCCTCAATCACAAAAACATGCCTAGATTTGAAATTTTAGCTGCTTGTATAGTAAATGTTTGTAAAACTAGTTTTACCTGAAATCTAGAGAAAATACTGGTGAAATATTTGCTGAAAATTTAATTGCTTCAATCAGTGGCACAACCTTCTGTCTATACATCTATAATGCAAAGATAGATGTATCTCTATGTAAAGATAAAATAAAGATTTTCCCAAAGATAAAATCTAGGATCCTTTCATGAATCCAGTCTCATTTCAGATTAGGATGGATTTTCACAGGTGTTTTGATGTTTCATAACTCTTCACCAAGGCTGCATTACCTTCCCCAAATCGTCCCTCAAAAACCACCCTACCTTACTGATGTTTAGTCACTTCAGTTGTGTCCGACTCTTCAGCTGTGACCTGATGAACTGTAGCCTTCAGAGTCCTCTGTCCATGGAGTTCCCCAGGCAAGAATATTGGAGTGGGTTGTCATGCCCTCCTCCAGAAGATCTTGCTGACCCAGGGATCAAACCCACGCAAACCAGGACAAATTTCCTTGTATTGACTTCCCATGATGGATAGTTTCCACTTGTATCTATTGGGAAAGAAAGCTAATGAAATTCAGAACCCAGTCCATTTAGGTCTGGATTTTGTGTAAAAGTGCTGGTTAAGCAAGATGGCATGCGTCTCCCTACATCTTTATTTTTTTTTGCAAGAACAGAACTATTAAAGTTTAAATATACTTCAAAGTATTGCACCTAAGTGCCGGGGGTCAGAGTGAGGAACTCCGCCCATGGCAAAGGTCATGAGGAAGGAGGCTTCGGCATACACAAAGGCGTGATCAAGCCTCAGGAGACCCCCTGTTCCCGAGCATCTACCCCAAAACCAGAGTCTGTTTATTGCTCTCACCTACACCTTTGATTTTCCGGGGGCTCTCCCCATAACTGTTTCTCTCGGAGAAGGAGTAAACGTGCAGCTCCAAGTTAATAAAATTCCTGGGCGTGACAAGAGTGTTTCAACTTACGAACTCTGAAGGTTATCTAGCCCACCTGTATAGGTCTGTCCGGCCGCATGTGATAGTAGTTTACAGCCTCCCAACCGTGAGAGGAACGAGATGTTTTAGACTTACTAAAGGCAAATTCCTGGGGAAGTTAGAAATTATTAGTATAGAGGGTTGGTTGGAAATTATATCGGTGAAGGGCTTTTTCATTTGTTGTGTCAATAATTGCTGCTAATTCCCTGCCCTGGGTGGGACAAGGGTGTCTCAGGTCAAACCTCTCTGCTGACAGACTAGCTTGTGTGACAACCTCTCAACCATAAACAGCACAGAGAGTTTGGAGTATTAGCATAGGGCTTTTCTCATTGTTGAGTCAATGATTGCCGCCAGGCCTCCATATCCTTAGGCACCTGGGAATATATTAATCAATGTATTTGGAATATAGAAAAGGAAATACAGTAGTTTTTAAGGTTAGCAATACTAGACTTTTTGAGTTAATGAATTTTCTCTTTTGTAATAGATCACTGTACTTTGTTATAAATCACTGTGTCCTTGCTATGTAAAAATGTAACTTTATCACTATCTTAAGACTAAGTAGATCTTAAGGGGAACATTGGTGAAAGGATTTTCATTTGTTGGGCTGATGTTTGCTGCTAAATCTCCATATTCCCTGCCCTTATAATGAATATAACTAGCATATAGGAGAAATAAGTATTAACCTTTAAGCATATAGGAGAAATAAGAATTAACCTTTAAGATTAATCATGTTAACCTTGGGTTAAATAAATTCCTTTCTTGATTGTAACTCACTACACCCTCACCCTATAGGAATGCAACTTTATTTGGAGGGTGGTGCCTGGTTTAAGAAAAAACACCCTTGGAAAAAATAAGTTTTTTGGTTATCAGAAAGAAAGGATCATAAAATGTCAGCAGGTCTCATGGCCAAAAGATGAGGTAAAACCCCTAAGACCTTTTTTTTATTTAAAGCACCTGATTTTGATAAAGATCAGGACTGCTGACCCCCACGTGACTCTGTATTCATCCCTATATGTAACAAAAGGTATATAAGAAAACCTGAAAAATAAAGAAATGGGATCAGTTCCTGGAAAGACTGACTCCCCCATGTCGTTCTTTCTTGCTCCCCGTTTCTCTGGCTGAATTCCCATCTGGAGCATGGATGCTATTCCATGTAAACCAAGTTATTCAGCCTCTTTTTCTCCACTAATATTTCCTACTACACTATCCATTTCTAATCTCTCTACCTGTAATTAATTATGTATTTTCCAAGGACGCCGTCCGTCCCCACCTTCGAATTCCCTGGATCCACCGGGGCTGGACCCCGGCACCTAAGGATCTTTAAGTTGGTGTATGCTCTGAAAAACATGACACAAAATGCCCCTTATTAGCGATTCAATCCAATCAGTGTTCTCCTTTTACTTTAAAATTAATCTCTAATTGTACATTAGATATCTGTGAAAAATCATGAACTATTGTAGCCTCTTTTAGCAAATCTTCAGGAGAATATGTCTACTGGAGTTGGGTTATAGAGTAAGTAACCATATTAGAGGCCAAGGGCTCCCTTCAGTGAACTCTGTAGAACTAACTTTCCTTGATCATTAAAAACAGTCTGCCTTTGTAGCAATTTTACATCCTTGGTGAATGTAGCCCTTTTATGAAGCATCTCCACTGAAGTATCTTTGATTTGATATTTTATTAAGAATTGAACAGAATTAGGATATGGTTTCTGTAGGGCTTATGCTACAATACACCCAATGACTGCAAATTCACTGATTTCATTTTATTAAACATAATCAGTAATGAGTTTAGAGTAAACAAAACAGAAGCCACTCTTTCAGGTCTAGTGGGAATACTTTGAATTTGTTTTACCTTTTAATTAAGATTTCCATACAAGGGATAAAGTGTTTATGATTTTTCAATGAATATTTATGAAAGCTCATTGTCCAAAATTCACAATCATTCATTCAGACTCATTAAAAACATTCATGAATATTTCACCCAAAACAGAGATCATAAACTGAAACACTTTGTCATCCTTTCAAGAGCCACGTAAAGAACATCCATGAAGGTAAACCACGCATATGTTGGTGGGCATCAGTATTTCTTCCTTTGGAACATATGTTGAACCTCTTTACTTGGGATCAGCAGTGTTTTAGACTCCATCTGTCATGTTAGCAAGAGGTGTTCAATAACTCTCAAAAAGTTGGGGGGCAGGAAAGACAAAGTTCTAATCCTGAGTTTACAGGTGACAATTACCAAATCCAGAAACACTGATGAATTAATTTTATAATCTAGTCGGACATGACTGAAGTGACCTAGCAGCAGTAGCAGAAGTCAGAAGTCAAATGTCATCATCAAAGGACAAACTAAGATGAGAATGAATTTTCCAGCAAGTAGATCCATGTCACAGCTATTTACAGAGTGGTTGCTATGTGTCAAGCACCAGGTTACTATTTTTAATTTTGAGAATCCTGTGGACTCAGTGAAGACTCCTGAGGATTAACAGAGTGTCACATCTCTGTCTACAACAGAATGGAAAGTAGGAGTTGATATCACAGCGGCATTTTCAACAGACATCTGGTGTTTATCACTCATGGACACTAGTCTTTCACAGATATGGTTCTACAAGGAGGTGAAACTCAATATTCTGAATCCTCAGCACCCACTGAAACTCAGATTTGCTTACTGTTCATTCCTCCTAAGGTGTTTTTTAAGCATGTACTATGTAGCAGGTATCTCACCATGCTGACACGTATGGTAGCCAAGACAACATCCTTGATCTCGTGGATGCTAGGAAGTAAACTAATATAATTCCTGGCAGGGAAACATACTTCAAGTGAAAAACAGATAACTAAGCAGGCAGAATGTTCCCTGGTGACTCAGATGGTAAAGAATCCACCTGCAATGCAGGAGACCCAGGTTCAATCCCTGGGTCAGGAAGATCTCTTGGAGAAGGAAACAGCAACCCACTCCAGGATTCTTGCTTGGAGAATCCCATGGACAGAGGAGCCTGGCGGGCTAGAGTCCATGGGGTCGCAAGAGGCAGAGCACTGGGAGCTGATTCAGGTGAGGTAGAGAGAACAGCCTCTCTGAGGGGGTGAACCGGGCAGAGTCTGAGTGAAGGAGCTGACTCGTGCCTGGCGTCAGGGTGAGGGCAATCTCAGACAAGCTCAGTAAGGAGACGGCCGTAGTCGGGGTTTAGGGTCAGGACGAGATGTTTCCCAAACAGAAAACGCAAAGTTATCATCTCATTTTAGGAAAATTCGATGACTTCAGCCTTACACGTATTTGTTTATTCTTTTCTTTATTACTCTGTGTTCTTTTTTCTTGCCGAGTAGCATTCCGACATGTGACTTTACCACGGTGTGTGTGCCGTCCTCCGGTTGACAGACATTTGGGGGTTTCTAGTGTGGGATTATTGTAAGTAAAGTTGCTAAGAACACATGTTTACAAGTAGACAAGTGTTTTCATTTCTCTTGGGTAAATACTTAAGGGGTAGAACTGCCAGGTCATGTGTTTAACTTTATAAGAAGCTGCCAAACAGTTTTCTAAAAATGGCTGTAAACTTTCACTCTCTTGCCAACAGTGTGTGAGAGCCTAGCCCAGGGAAGGCTGTGCTCGCGGTGTGTGTCTTTGCTGGGGCGCACGGTCACCCATCCTGTTGGGGTGAAGTGGTGTCTACCGATGCTTCTCTTCCGTCTTTTCTGATAATTGATGATGTCGAGCATCCCTCCCTCTGCTTCCTGACATCACATTTTCTTTTCTGAAAAGAAAGCATCAGTTCAAGTTTGTTTGTGTTGCATTTGGATTATCTGCCCTTGGTTATTGACTTGTGGGAGCAAGCTTTTATTCTGAACAGTTTTCTCTCCTTCGTGAATATTTCCTTTTGTTCTGTGTGCTGCCTTACAATTTTTCTTAGTCATGTCTTTTGGTGGGCTGAAGTTTTTAATTTTGTTGAAGACCAGTTAATCACTTTTAAAAAGCAGGTTTTGTGGGGGTTTTTTGTATTCTGACTAAGAAATCTCTTTGTAGCCCAAGGTGGGAAAGATGTTTTTCTATTTAAGTGTTGAATACCTTTATATTTCAGGTTTAGATGTGAAGTCCTAAAATCATTTTTATTAAACATTTGTTTTAAATTATGTACTTTCATATATTTTGAATTCTCTTCTTTGGTTAAATTTTTTAATGCCTGATGATAAGATGACATTTATGACGAAGTGTTGCAGGTTTGGGGCCTAAAATATGATACCCCTTTGATACAGACACATTTCTAATCAATACCAAGTGACTGGTCGTTTTGTAAACTGAGATGTGACTGAATTAGAAAATATTTCACTCTGTATCTTTGAAATTTAAAAAAAGAAAACTTTTGTCTCACATTAGTACTTCTCGAAACTTTGTTGTTGCTGATGATAATCATTCTTTGTTATGGAGGGATTCAAACCTGCCCTTCACCTACCATTTTCTTTCTTGTTCCCTTCTTCTACTCTGTGTGTTTCCATTTGGTGCTTAGAGTTTTTGAGCTACCTGCTTCATGAACATGCTAGTTACTTCATGTATGGTTGCTTCTGGGAACTCTCAGAGCTCCAAGGCTGAATTAGGAGAGCAAAAAGTGTAACTGTTGTTGCTGAGTCGCTCAGTCATGTCTGACTCTCTATGACCCCATGGACTACAGCACGCCAGGCTCCCCTGTCCTTCACTATCTTCCCAAGTTTGCTCAAACTCATGTCCATTGAGTCGGTGATGGCATCCAACCATCTCATCCGCTGTCGTCCCCTTCTCCTCCTGCCTTCAATCTTTCCCAGCATCAGGGTCTTTTCCAATGAGTCGGCTCTTCACATCAGGTGGCCAATGTACTGGAGCTTCAGCATCAGTCCTTTCAATGAATATTCAGGACTGATTTCTTTTAGGATTGCCTGGTTTGATCTCCTTGCTATCCAAGGGCCCTCAAGAGTCTTCCTCCCAACTGAGGAGCCACCAAGGCATGAACCTCTGACCCTGATCTAGCAACAGAAGGGAGCTCAGGGAGGCTTGCTCCTTCCTGTCTGAGGTCCTGGTGACAACGTCAGGCAGAACTCAGTGACCTGGGTCTCCTCTCCCCATGGAAGCTGACACCCTCCTCTGCCTCCTGCGTGGGGGACAGATCCAAGAGCTGCTCTGTCCCTGTGTCCCCACTGTGGTCCCTGAGCCAGGTGGCAGGACAAGAGAAAGGAATAGAGTTCTTCCTTAAACATGCCTGTTCCATTCAGGATGAAAAGTCAGTTCACAGAAGATGCTAGGACAACTGGTAGAAAAACTGGCCTTGACCACAGGCATCAGAAGATCAAAAGGAGAAGTTAAATCAATAATTCAGAGAGGTCCCTGGGTGGACACAAGCCAAGTTGCACAGAAAAATAGACGTGAAGGGTGGAAGCTGCCAGCTCCCACGAGAGTGAAGTGAGAGCCAAGGCTATGCAGGGTAGATGTGGAGATGGGGGCCATACCCAGGGGACTGGACCAGGCAGTTGTACCCTACAGAGACTAGGTTGTATTGGCCTCTCCAGGCCAGGCCCTTTGACATGACAATGAAGGGTCTGCCGAGAAACAAGATGTGAGGATAGTCAGTTAGGGGATGGGGGCTGTGGCTGACCCAGGGACAATGGGAAGGAGGGTTACAGTGGGTTCTAACCCCCAGCAAGGGGACCCTGGAGGGGAGCTTGCAGTTCAGTTCCCCAGGAATCTCTAGAAAGAACAGGACACAGACATGAGATGTGGGTCTGAAAACATGGGGTTAACCACTGTTCATGGAGTGGCCACACGTCCCATAACAACCCACCACCACCATACCAGATGCAAAGGGCTGGTGGAGCAGCCTTGACCCAAACCAGCCATGTTCCTCTAGCAGCAGCCAGGTTAGCTCAGGGGGTCTGACACCCAAAATGGCCCACCCGCATGGTGGTAACTGGGGCACCCTACTCCCCCAAGTGAGTCTGCTCTGACACGGCGCCCAGCAGTCCACTTGGCCCCATCCATCCAGGCAGCACCAGAAGACACCTCTGCTCCTGGAACTAGCCTAGGAGGCAGGTGCTGCTGGCATCTCAACACATAAGTCAGACTGTAGGCATCCTCGACTGAGTGACTAACACATCCTTGAGAACTACTCTTTACCTAGCATGGATGGGAAGTCTGAGTTCCACTGGCATCTGTAGGCACAGTCATCTTTCAGGCTCTGGATAAGGGATGAGCTGCCCGTGGTTTGCATGTGTGTGATTTTTCTATGCCAGTTCCATTCTTGAGAGAGAGATTAGCAAGTTTGGAAATTGTATATAATTATAATAAAATAATATAAATATTAATATTTTTATATAAACATCCTTATTATACAAAAATGAGAGCAAATATATATTTACACTAAAATAAATCTTTTTCCTAGAAAATGCTGCACTACTAATTACGCAACTTCAGATTTTGACCCGTTGCTGCCATTTGAAGGAGGGAGTTGTGGAGTCTCAGGGTCACAGGCAGTCCTGCAGCATCTCCAGGCAGCTCTCACGTGTGGGCTGAGAGACACTCGCGGTCCAGGCAGGAGGAAGGTAGATTTACTTGGTTTCTAAACTTCCACTAGATGGAGAGCGGGGCAAGGCAGTGAGTGGGCAGAGCTTGGAGACTGTGTTCATGGACACTGTGTGTGTGTGCATGTGTGTATATGTGTGTGTGCGTGTTTGCCTGACTCGTGTGTGTATATATGTGTGTGTGCACTCATGCATGTGTTTTCTTTGCATGGAACATATCTAGAATTCACACAAACAGAACTAACTGAAAAGAAGAGAAATTGCTTTACTCTTCTCGTCAGTATAATATCTGTGAGAAGCAGAATGAAAAAGAAACAGACCCAGCTGCTCCCGTGAGTTCTTTGTGCCAGAGGTGAACGAGGCGAACCTTCCTGGTGAGCAGAGTGTCAGGGACGCAGCAGGGCCTGCCTGGACGGAAGGTGCTTTCCAGACCACACCTGTGGTCACCACTGTCAGGACAGAGCCCTCGCGTCAAGATGAGAGGTCGCCCCGCAACCTGCCTATGGTGTCTCATGGCTCCCCTCTGCCCAGTCTCAGGGTCCAAACTTCTCCATACTGCATAACTGCCCTCCTCACCTTGGGAGCTCCTGGGGCCTCAGAGAGACTACAGCTCACAGCTCAAGACTCCATCGTGACAATGCCACTTCCTCCAGGAAGCCTTCCCTGACTTCCTGCCCCCAGAGCTGAGGAGGCTCTGTGCGTCCACTGTCTTGATAGCCATTAACATCGACTGCAAGCATCAGGCTCTCAGGGACAGACCTTTCTGCTTCCCAGGACACCCAGAGCCAGCACACCTGTCCCCCCAGGGCAGAGTGAGTGAGTGAAAGTCTCTCAGTCATGTTGACTCTTTGTGACACCATGGACTATACAGTCTGTGGAATTCTCCAGGCCAGAATACTGGAGTGGGTAGCCGTTCCCTTCTCCAGGGCATCTTCCCAACTGAGGGATCGAACCTAGGTCCCCCTCATTGCGGGTGGATTCTTTACCAGCTGAACCACCAGGGAAGCCCAAGAATACTGGAATGGATAGCCTATCCCTTCTCCAGAGGATCTTCCCGACCCAGGAATCGAGTCAAGATCTCCTGCCCTGCAGGTGGATTTTTTACCAGCTGGTCTACCAGGGAAGCCCAAGCCCCAGGGCATGAATATCGGCAAAACAAGGACACAGAAGCCCAGGAAGCAGAGATCAACCAAGGGCACAGGGTGGCAGGGGAGAGGGAAGGGGTGTCTGGAAGGCTGCCACAGAGACAAAGCAGGTTTTGGGGTCTGAGCATCACAGGGCAGAGGCCCAGTCACCCTGCTGTATCCTGTCCATGGGCTGGGAAGCTTCTGGGCCAGGTGGCTGGCAACAGTCCCTTTCATGTTTATAAAAAATATTCAACCACCGTACTTTGTCATCATAGTTAAGCAAATATCACAGGCCCACCTATATATAATACAAATAATTTTAAAGATCTCACCTACTACAGAATAGATTTTTGGATCAAGTTAGAATATTTTCCCTTTTTAATAATTCCAGGCCAACTGTAAATCCATACCACCCTCTGCTGGTCATTGTGTGCCTACTATGAAAATGGATGTGGACCTGATCTGTGGAGAAGTATCAACAACCTCAGATACCTGGATGACACCACCATTAAGGAGGAAAGCAAAGAGCCTCTTGATGAAAGTGAAAGAGGAGAGTGGAAAAGTTGGCTTCAACATTCAAAAAACTAAGATCACGGCATCCAGTTCCATCACTTCATGGCAAATAGATGGGAAACAACAGAAATAGTGACAGGTTTTATTTTCTTGGGTTCCAAAATCACAGCAGATGGTGACTGCAGCCATGAAATTAAAAGACGCTTGCTCCTTGGAAGAAAAGCTATGACCAACCCAGACAGCTTATTAAAAAGCAAAGACATTGCTTTGAGACAAGGGTCCATCTAGTCAAAACTATGATTTTTCCAGTAATCATGTATGGATGTGAGAGTTGGACTATAAAGAAAGCTGAGCGCCAAAGAATTGATGCTTTTGAACTGTGGTGTTGGAGAAGACTCTTGAGAGTCCCTTAGACTATAAGAAACACCTGAGTTCTGTTCTTGACTTTACTGCTAGCTGATGGCCTCTGACAATGTAAACGAATCTGATAAATAAACCAGTCAATCTTAAAGGAAATCAGTCTTGAATATTCATTGAAAAGACTGACGCTGAAGCTGAAAATCCAATACTTTGACCACCTGATGCAAAGAACTGACTCACTGGAAAAGACTCTGATGCTGGGAAAGTTTGAAGGCAGGAGGAGAAGGGAGTGACAGAGGATGAGATGGTTGGATGACATCACTGACTTGATAGACTTGAGTCTGAGCAAATTCCAGGAGTTGGTGATGGACAGGAACTCCTGGCACACTGCATTCTATGGGGTCTCAAAGAGTTAGACATGAATGTGCGACTGAACTGAACTGAACTGAACTGAGTCTGTGAAGAACCCAGCATTCCCCAGAAAACAAACTATTTTTCCCGAAATGAGTGAGTTTCTTTCTGCAACTTACTTTCCAACAAACAATATTTTCAAATTTTTTTTTATCTTTTTATTTTTTTAATTTTTAAGCAGAGCTAGTTACTTAAAGGTAATCTTAAAATATTTTTAGACTATCTTAGAATATTTTTATCTTTTATCTTTTTATAATCTTAGAATCTTTCTTAGAATATTTTTATCAAAATATCACTGATAAAAAGTTAAAACAATAAAATATGTGCAATAGAACTTTTCTCAAATTAAACATATTTTAAAGACACCTTTGTATTTCATGCTTTTTATTTTCCATTTAATATATTTTCATATATGAACATAATTCTAAGATAAGGCTATAACCAAGACGTGCCGTACATTTCACTAATTCTCTAGCTAGACTGCATCCACCAAAATGGATGGATTTAGCTAAGTAATTTTTTTCTTTCTTTTTCATTTTTTAAATTATGAACATATTTACATGTTACAGTTTGATGAAATCAGTGGAGAAATAACTCCAGAAAAAATGAAGGGATGGAGCCAAAGCAAAAACAATACCCAGTTGTGCTTGTGACTGGTGATAGAAGCAAGATCCGATGCTGTAAAGAACAATATTGCATAGGAACCTGGAATGTCAGGTCCATGAATCAAGGCAAATTGGAAGTGGTCAAACAAGAGATGGCAAGGGTGAACGTCGACATTCTAGGAATCAGCAAACTAAAATGGACTGGAATGGGTGAATTTAACTCAGATGACCATTATATCTACTACTGCGGGCAGGAATCCCTCAGAAGAAATGGAGTAGCCATCATGGTCAACAAAAGAGTCCAAGATGCAGTACTTGGATGCAAGCTCAAAAACGACAGAATGATCTCTGTTCATTTCCAAGGCAAACCATTCAATATCACAGTTATCCAAGTCTATGCCCCAGCCAGTAATGCTGAAGAAGCTGAAGTTGAACGGTTTTATGAAGACCTACAAGACCTTGTAGAACTAACACCCAAAAAAGATGTCCTTTTCATTATAGGGGACTGGAATGCTAAAGTAGGAAGTCAAGAAACACCTGGAGTAACAGGCAAATTTGGCCTTGGAATGCGGAATGAAGCAGGGCAAAGACTAATAGAGTTTTGCCAAGAAAATGCACTGGTCATAGCAAACACCCTCTTCCAGCAACACAAGAGAAGACTCTACACATGGACATCACCAGATGGTCAACA